>PVJO010010421.1:47815-64455 GCA_004026905.1 Hystrix cristata
TTTTTATTATTTTTTACCAAGAACATGTATTGGTACATTGCATACATAATGATCATAATCAACATGGTTATTTTGTACCTGTACATGATACATCTTGGTTTTCCCCCCTCTTCCCCCCTTCCCCTCCCCTCCCTTCCATTCACCCACCCCTCCCTATTTGCAATAAGTGTAACTACACTTTACCATTTTTTCCCCCCTTAAAAGCCTATTTTTAGAGGGTGTTTCATTTTTAAACATTTAGTCGTGGATGACTTTCTATCCAATTTGCTGAAGAACAGAAAAATTTTGTTTTAAGGTGTTGTCTTTCAATAGGGATAAACTGTATCCATTATTAATGCTACAAAACACACAGCCACAAGTAAAACACATACTTATTATCTCATGTTGTCCATGATGCCTGGCTTAGATTTTGGCTTCATCATCTCTTACAAGGCTGTGATCAGCTCTTACCTGGGTGGGATCTTATTAGAAGGCACAACTGGGGAAAGATCCATTTCCAAGCTCACCTGGTTGTTGCATTGCTCAGTTTGTTGAGGGCTTCGGCTCCTAGCTGCCTTGGAGGGCAGCCTCAGTTCGTTCTTTTTCTTTTTGGTGCTGGGGATCGAACTCAGGGCCTTGTGCTTGTGAGGCGAGCACTCTAACCACTGAGCTAAATCCCCAGCCCCCTCAGTTTGTTCTTACATATGCCTCCTGCAGCCTTGGAGTGTGCTTTGTCAAAGCCAGGGGGATGTACAGTCTGCTAGAAAGGCATCTCATCACCTTTCCTATAATCCATTGCTTAGAAAGTCACAGCGTTAATGCCAGATTGGGGAGCACCTTAGAATTCTATGCTGAAGAGATATATGGCTCCACTCCAACAAGCCTTTAAGTTTTGGATTCTTTGAGTGAAGATACCTTGTTGTTTTCTGAGTTGAAATACCTACAAAGACTTGGCGAGGAGGCGGCCACCACTGCCTGCTGGAGTGAGTTCTGCACCTTGGGTCAGCACTGTGCAGGACAAGACCACTCTGTAAATACATGCATGGTAGAGAACACCCTCCATGAGGAGTCTCACTCAAGAGTAAGAAAAGGCCCCAAAGATCTAGCAAATCAATGGCAGAAAACACACCCTCATTTTTCTCTTCTCATTTTCAGTGCTGGTTCAGAAAAGAAATATGTTCTGGTTCTGATGAGTTTAGGTTTTTTTCCTCCCATTAATTCCCTGCTTGGTACTTCTGTACAAAATACACCCAAAGCCATTTTTGAATGGCAGGCAGTGTGAGTACAAACACAGTCATGTACTTCATGGCAGCATTTCAGTCAATTTCTGATGGCAATGGCAGTGGTCCCATTAAATTATATTACCTCATGACACCGTAGGTGTCTTAGTTTGTATGAATGTACTCTATGATATTCTCACAACAACGCAATCACCTGATGATGCAGTTCGCAGAACATCTCTCTGTCACTAAACTACCCGTAACTGTGAGAAAGACCATCTCTTCCCTTAAGGAACTCACAGTTGTGTGGAAGAGACTCAGATAGAAGTGACTTGTGAAAAGTTTTGCAAAAGGTATGAGGGAACACAGAGGTTATAAACCTACTTCCCAATTGCAGGTGTATGGGTATTAGATGACATTCAAAGAAGGCTTTCTGGAAGAGGGGAGGTGAGGCAGAGTTAGTGGGAACCTTCAAAGACATGGGGAGGTGTGCAGTGGGGTGGGTCATTACATGTGAAGGCTCAGATCCAGGGGAAGTTTGGGGCCTCGAGAAACTGCAAATCGGCTAGGGATTTAGCTCAGTGGTTAGAGTGCTTGCCTGGCAAGCACAAGGCCCTGAGTTCGATCCTCAGTACAAAAAGAAAAAAAACAAAAAACAAAAAACTGTAAGTTGTTCAGTTATGGGTAGAGTTTAAGCACTCACTTAGAAAGTGGTAAAAATGAGGCTGGCAAGATAGTAGTGAAATCATCATCAGATGATTGTTGTTCTAAGAAATTGGAACTTTACCTTGAAAAACATCAAGGGATAATCCTACTGAATTTGTGTTGTAGAAGTAGAGGGTTGAAGTGCTAAGAGACAAGAAAGCCAAAGGGGTTGCAGATGAAGTGATAGACAGTCTAAAACCTGGAATTGGAGGGCCAAGTTGATGGGTGAGATTCTTGGGAAAGTAGGGAGACCATTAACAAATAAGATGGGGGCCATTGGTCTTCCCAAGGAAGGAGGGAAAGGGGTGCAGATGTGTCTAGTTTGGTGATAAGGGGAGGAAGGTGGACTGCTAAGAAGTTAAGTCTAGGTTCTGGTACCAGGAATTACTCACTTTTTAAAGAATCCCATGTCCTCCTGTTCCCTAAATATATTGAATAAATGCTGAGAGGAGAAACTTGAATATCTTCGCTAACAAGAATTTGAAATTGTATATGCCATGGGATATGAACTTAATCACCACTGTGATAGTATTAAGAGGTAAAGCAGTGGTTAAATCAATGGAATTAATGACCCATAAAAGAAGGGCACCCCCCACCCCCGTATTTCTATCATCCCTTCCACCACATGAAGATGTAACATCAGAGTACCATCTTGGGAGCAAAGAACAGCCCTCACTCAGCACTGAATCTGCTGATGCCTTAGTCTTAGACTTCTCAGGCTCTGGAACTCTAAGCAAAAAGTTTCTGTTTTTTATAAATAGCAGGTGTCTTAGTCTGTTGGTATAGTAATGCAAACAGACTAAGACAATTCTTAAGTAAGTCCAAGAGCACCTTGTGAGGAGGAAACATGAATACGTGAGTATAACTAATAAAAAGGTGGTCAAGGCTGGTGGCAACTGAAAGGTTAGAAAACTTAGTCTTTCTCCTGTCTCTGTATCATAGTTTTCCTTCTCACTGAGGCTAACTCTTGGCTGCAGGAAGGCAATGCAAGGTTGGATCCTATCTTACTTAGGCAATGCAAGGTTGGATCCTATCTTATCCTTGCTCTCAACTTCTATAACAGTTACTGGTAGAGAAAGGATGTAGGTAAGTAGTATTTTGGACTTGGTAGGACTTATTCTTGACCCCATTAGAAGATCCAGAAGTTTTTTGTTTTTGTTTGTTTTTTTGTTTTTTTTTAACTGGTATCTTCATCCAGACTGAGATTTGCTAGTGCAGTGTTCAAGGGAGATTTAGGTATAGTAAGGAAAAGTAAATTGACATATGTCCATTAAATAATCTAAAAAATGCTTTTTTTCTTTACAAAATCTTCTTGCTTAGTTAATCAAAAGGACTTTGGGTTGATGATGTTTTTAACCAAATAAATTTATTATCCTTTGCTTTCCCCAGCCCTCCCAACCCTTCAAACTGAACACCAACTAGTCCTTTTTTTCTTTCATATTTTGGAAGCAAAAACTAGGATTGGTGGGAATTCCTTCGCACTAATAGGCACACCAGTGATTTTGAAGGCCTTAAATTTGCTAAGAGTCATGCCTTCAAAGCCCATTCCTGGCATTTAGCAGGTATCAAGAGGCGTGGCTCAGCTGGTACCTTTAGCAGGTGTCTAACTGTGATACCAGAGGGCGCAGAGGGCAAGATATTCTAGTAACTGGGATGCTTTGTCAGTTCCTCCAGACTTTGCTGATGTGTCTGCAATACTCCTACACACTTGATCCTAATTGTAGATCTAGAATTTCTTTCCTTGGTCCTAGATAGGGGATATTGCACCATCCTGGGAGCAAAACAAATCCCTGGGCCTCCCCTGCCCCACCCGAGGAGATGTCTCTTTAAACATCAGGTGTCAGAATAAGCTCTCATAGAGGGATGAGAATTTCAAGAGCTTTCCTGAGCTGTTCGTTGGAATAAGACCTTGTTTAGGCAGAGGGACAAAATCGGAAATTGTGTCTTGAGATTAGAGATCTGATAGCGTCCCCCAGGGTGAAGTTATAATGTACACTATAGGGGAGACTGATCACACTTGAAGCTGCCCCACTGTCACCAATAATCCATCCTCATTAATTCCTGATACCTGTAACACAACTCTTCTGGTAAGAAAAACGTTAGACTGGATAAAGGCCCTTTCCTCTGTTAAGACTGTAATTGTATACTTTGCTCTTGCTGTCACATTTTTGTCACTTTGAAGTCTCTGTTTGAATCAAAGAACTCTCTTGGACTTAAGTTTTCCTTGCAGATTAGTTACCCAGATTTGTTCAAAGCCTGTGAGTAGAAGTTAATAGTTCCTGTGTCGTCTTAAGCGCCCAGGGACAGTTCACGGAGACAACTTAATCTGCAGTGCAATGCCCATTTCATTCTTCCTTGCTAATTAACAAAATTTCTAGGAGCACCTGATTTAGGTGACTCCATGATGTCCTTGTCTTAAAGCTATTCTGATCATTAACTTGCATGAACATTTGAAGAGTTTGGTTTGGTTAAATAAATTATTCATCTGGATGAGCCAATGTAGAAGTGGTTTAAAAACAGACGAAACTAATTCATTGTAATAAAGGCACAATAGCAGTTACCTCTGAAGAAAGTAGAAATGGGCCAGGGGCACAAGCTTTCTAGAATGCTGGAAATACCTATACAATGTGCTGCGTGGATGTCTTCCTCCTTTTTGCACTGCCGTAACAGAATATCACAGACTGGGTAACATATAGTGAGTGGAATTTTATTGGTCCACAGGTCTAGAGCCTGGGAAGACCCAGATCAAGGGCTTGGCATCTAAAGAGAGCTTTCAGTTGTATTATCCCCTGGTGGGCAGAGAGGGAGTCTGAGAGGAACAGAAGGGGCCCAAACTCATTCTTTTATCAGGAACCCACTCTCAGGATAATGGACGGTCTCCCATAATAGCTGTACCAGTTCATTCATGAGGGCAGCACTGTCGTGGCCAAATTACCTCTCAGAGGCCTTACCTTTTAATGCTGTTAGAGTGGAAGTTAAATTTCAGTATGAGTCTGGGTGAAGACATATATTCAAAGTATAGCAAAGGGCACAAAATGTAAAAATTACTAAAGGCTTGCATCAGTGAAAAAAGAATGTTCTCATCTAGTTTATACCATTGTTTCTCAAAATTATGGGCTTTGTTGTAGATCTCAGTATACCTTTGGAGGATTTTAAGATCATGTAGGGAATCACATAATCAGATTTGTGCTTTGAGGAACTTGCTGTAGTTGCTGGTAGAGAAGGGATGATAGTGGCTATGAGACTGATTTGGTGGTCCAACACAAGACAGAAATGGGGAACAGACGTAGATGGAGGAGTGAGTGGGGTATAGGAGAAGAAGGTGATGGGGGCACCACCAGGAGTCCCACAGCAGCAATGGTGTGCATGGCAGGATGGAAGGGCCACTGCCTGGAGATCCAGAATTAAACTGGAGACATATGTTTCAGATGCCTGTGAGCCACCCTTAAAGATGACAAGTAGGTAATTAAATAGATGAGTCTGGAGTCAGAAAATAGTCTGGGCTGAACTTATAGAATTGGGAGTTGCTGGCTTAATGTTTAAAGCCATGAGAATGCATGAGATCGCTTTGGGAGAGAGCATAGAGTCAGAAGGAGAGGGATTCTAGGACTGTGCCCTGAGGAATCGCCACATTTAGAGGTCACGCAGAGGAGGAGTTGGAAGAGAAATTTGAAAAGGAGCGCAACAGAGGGAGAGAGACAGCAAGGAGACTGCACAGTCTGGACATCAAGGGAAGAGTGGTGCAGGAAGTGGAGTGGTCAGCTGTGGTGAGTGCCATTGAGGGGCCAAGCCGAGTGGAGGACTGAAATCCTCATTGGGACCCAGTAGCAGAGAGGCCTTTGGCCACCTCAGGAAGAGTGGATTATGTGGAGGGATGGTGGTCGAAGCCACCTGGAGGAAGGCAAAGATGTGTTTCTTCTTTTTTCCTCTGGAATTTTTATTGCTGTAGCCCTGTGTTCAAAGCATCAATCTTTTATGTAACATTTAATTGTGTAACATTTAAATTGAAGTTTAATCCTGTAGTACAATATAAAAGGGATTAATTGGGGTCCTTGTTTCTTCAGCAGCTGTTTTAGTGAAAGAAATTGAATTTAGAAAGTGCTGTGGAAAATTGTTTCAAGTCCATATATTTACTCAGTAGGATTTTTAAAGGGGTCATTTCCTGGGCCATTCATGCCCCCATGGAGAAACGGTCTGCATGATACTTGATTCATGTGGCTTCAAAGGGTAAAGTATTGAGTGAACTTCTTGGAAATTTACAGTTTCTCCGGCTGGTATTGAGGCTAAGTATCCCCCTAAGCTAAAGGACCAGCATCTACTCTTAAACTTATTACAGAAACCCAATAATGGAAAGAAGCCAGAGAAGGAGTGCTCATGTAACATTATTTCAAGAGTCAAACATACTGTTTTCATGACTCAAATATATAAATTGAGGGGAAGAAAAGGAAAAAAATCTCAAAATTTTCTTAGGTCTTCAGTGTAGAAAGTATTTTGTGAATACAATGTATCTTATGGCTTTGGCCAGTAAGTATTCAATGTTCAGTCCATATTTGATCAACAGCAAAAAGAACAGAGTAGACATATGACTTTCTTACATCCCAAATTGCATGGATCCCTCCCCACCCCGGCCCTGGATTCTGAGGCTCCCCACCCTCAGAACAATGGCAGTGATTTTAGTATTATCCAGATAGAGCCCTGCAAGTGGTGGGTGTCCAGGTGATGTTAGAAGTTGAATAATGTAACACAGATGGAGAATTCCATCCCTAACAAGCTTCTTACTCCTGTTTTCCTTTTGAGTCTTAGGTTCCTAAGAGAAATGATCTGTATTAAATTACTTATTCCACTTTGGAGGCTCTGTTGAGAATCAGGTCTCTCTTTATACTGGTATCAAAGGGGAGCATTAATATCCTGCTTAATCAGAAAGTGTCACATATTAGGCTTTTACTATAGGATGTTAATATTTTAAATTTTATAGTATAGTAATATTTATACAATATTATATTGTAATGAAATTAAGCAGAAAAAAGTATTTTTTAATATAAGGACATGTGCTGGGATAACCAGAGAGAAAGTGGTGAAGTAAAACACCTTACTCCCACTATTTGCAGAGCTTAATTGGTTTTGGCAGTGAGTCAGGGTTTCAGGGGCAATTGGATGTCCGGTTTGGTCAAGTGAACTCTGGTCTTCAAGGACCTAGTTAGACCTGGGGGAGTGTCTGTGGCTTATCAGACCTCAGAGCTTACTTGGGTTAGAATCACTGACACTTCATACATCTTGCTTAAATGATGCTCAGTCTGGGTGGATTTATTTTAGAGGTGGCTAAACAAGGGAATATTTCGATTTCTTGAGGATTTTTCATCAGTGGGAAAGAATCCTATAAGTAAGTACCCAAATGTGTCTTTGTATGTGGCCCTTTGATTTTTGACAGACAGATGGTACAAAATTACATTGATCCAGGTATTGTGGAGACTGAGTCCTAGAGCTGTTAAAGGTAAATGTGGGGACAAATTTAAGACCTTTTTTTTTCCTCTAAAAGTTAGTTGATGATAATAATAATATCTACCATTATTGTTGTATTGTCAACTTTCCATTACTGAGAAAAAAATAGCTGACACCTGTAATTTAAAGGGGGATATGTCTATTTTAGCACACAGTTCCAGGGGTTTTGGTCCGTGTCTGGCTCCAAGGCAGAAACTTCATGGCAGAAGGGGACAGTGGAGGAGAGCTGCTCATTCATGGCATCTGGCAAGCAGAGATCAGGGGACAATACTAAGAGGCAGGGGTCAGGGACAAGATACACTCTCCAAGGTCATGTCCCCACAACCTACCCAGGCACACCCAGGATGGGGCTAGGGTTAGAGTTCAGGTCATTAATCATCTAGGCATTTCTCAAGCCGAACAAGTTGACCGTCACATTTATTATAGTTTATCAATCCATTGTGGACAGAAAATGTGGTCCTTCTCTCTGTGTGGGCATGATGATAATAAGCTCATAAATAATATGACATACGTGTTCTTTGACCCTGGGATCCCAAGTGTGTAAAACAAGATCTCGAAAGTACCTTTTCTAAACAAAATGAAGAAAATGTTTGGAGTTCTGTCACACACTCCTTGCGTACTCCTCTTTCTCTAACTCTCGCATTCTGCTTTCTTGTGGCCTGTTGCTATAATGGATCCCACCCAAGACATTTGGAATTCCCTTTCAGATGCTACGCTGTTACTATTGTTTATTGCTGTGCTTATTCTTACTCTCACTCTTATTGCAGAAAGGTATGGAACTGAATTTTAGAAGTAGAAGAGGGGTCTCTGACAAAGGTGTAGCTGGCCTGAACCGAAGTCTGAGGGCTGAGATAAAGGGAGGATTCTACAGGTTATAGCTAACAAGAACAATTGCCATAAATATGCAAAGCACATGGAATTGGGTGTCTAGTTCTAAAAGTGCTACCATTGCAAAATTACAACAGCAGCATTTTCTTAGTACCTAAGCCAAGTGTTATTTTAGCCAGAGAGGAGGCAGTTGAACTAGAGATAGTGAATACACCTAAACAAATATGGTCCAGGATGGAAACAAGAAAACACAAAAGGGCTGCAGGCTGGCATGGAAACAACCTATGAGCTGAAACAACAGAAGCTGAAGTTGAACAGTGTCAGCCTGGGATGTGTGGTTTGCCCTGGGTCTGTTTTGGGAGCCTTGGGAAAATAGCCCTACGATACATTCTCCAGATTTGTAATCCAAAAGCCATACAAAGGAAACAGGTCTCTCTAATTTGGCAATCATGAAGGGCTTTCTGGCTCTCTGCATATGGCTTGTTCACTGTATCTGTTTGTATGCCCTGTGTTTTATCTGAATACTATCAAAATAAATAGAGGCGGTGGCCATTCCCCATTCTACACCAGGCCAGCACTTTGTACTGCATTGCCTTCTGAACTCATCTGAACGGGTGTGGCGTTTCTGGAAAAACCACACTGGAAAAACCACACTGACTGGGTGTGCTGGAGGAGAAGTTAAAGAACAAAGGCACGCGTCAAATAAACCTAAACACTCATCTGTCAGATGTTACTAATAATAACTCCTTTGCAGAGTTGTTGTAAGAATTAAATGCAATTAATTGTATTATTGTAATATAAAAATGGCACTAGTATTATTAGATGCTGTACATATGTAAATGGACTAATAATGTATTCCTGGGCTCGCACCATGTCCTATCCACCGCTGGCTTTTACATACAATATCTCTTCTGGGATGAGCAATTTAATCGAAGGCACACAGCTATGAATGGTAAAACTGAGATTTGAGATCCTTAGAACTGACAGCAGAGACCATATGTAACCATTGCTACTGTCCCCTGTTTTGGAATCTGGCATTTGGTAGCAGCAGTGACTAAGTTAATTACATATAGAGCAGTCCAAAGCATGTGTTTTTCTCTCTTGGTTTTATACAAAGTGCAGTCCCCAAACACAGAACCTTCCTATCTCCTTTCTCACACTGGTGCCAGGAGATGACATTAAGTCAGACCTCTTGTGTACTTAGTTATGCATATATGAACCACCTCACTACAGGATTCCACCATCTTGACAGGGTTTTAGACCATTGCTGCTGAGAAAATTGATGATCCCTAGTTTAGAATTTTGTCTAACAAGAAAGACGAAGCATCTATTCTGTTTTGAATTAGGCAAGTTGTTTTTCTGTGGTAAAGTAGATGTCTCTCTACCTCTCTCTCCTTTTTTTTTGAAAAAGTGCTGAATAACATGGTTTCTCAGGTCAACTGGCAAGTTTAAATGCAAGGAAACTGCAGGAACCTGCCTGCTTTGCTTAATGACTTGAGAAAACCACAATTGCTGAGCGGGTCTTAGACTGAAGTGGGCTGTATGCTGGAGAGCTACGTGTGAGACCAGAAGGGATACTGCAGGAGATGAAAGTGCTCTGCTGGAGGTGGGTGCAGCAGCTCGCAGAGGCCTGGGAATAATGGCACAAAAGCAAGGCAGAGAAAACTGCTAGGGCTCCTCTGGTTTTCATAGTCATCATCCTTGTTTGCTGGTTTTGTCACTGTTCTTGCCCCATAGCCCCATTTAACCTCATAGTCCTTTATCACACGTACAGTAAATTTCTCCCATGCACCAGGCACTGGGCTGGACCCTGGGGATCCATCAGTGACACACATGCAGGTCACATCAACATACTGTCACTTTTTTTTCTGTAGTGATGTCTAGTTTTGTTCATTCTTGGAAGTAACTTTCCTAACTATATCTAATTCATAGTAAGAATCAAGGAAGCTCAAGTTTTTAATAATAGTACTTTAATAATAGTACTTATCCCAGCAATTCACTTTAATCCTCTTGTTTTTAAGTGGTTAATTTAGTGGCAACATATTGCCTTATTCTGATATTTCTTAATTAGTTTATTAACCATTATTTTTTGAATGTATCTTATCAGCAAGGCATAATGTGGTTCATGTTTTTGGTGAGTGAATATTCTTCTTTGCACAGACCTTATAAGTGAGAGAAGTTGAAAGTATAGTCTGTGCTCAGCCGTTTGCCCTGTATTGAATGAACTACCCATATTGTTTATGCCCCTGCTGTGACTTAGCCCCTTTGTCACATGAAACCATCTTTGAGTGGCCCACAGTGTCTGCTTCATGTGAGCACTCTCCTTCCTCTATTTCTGGGCATTTCTTGCCCACTTTGTGTCCTTAGTTGTCTTTCCATGTCTTACTGCCATGCCAGGAACCTCCTACTCGCATCTGTGTTTTTCTCTCCACTGTGTTTCAGACAAGTGGCTTGCTTAGAGTATATGTATACCCCCCAAATATGGTTGTATGATTAACTGATAATTGACAGAGGGTGATTCGATTTGAGGGTCCTAAGGATTAGCAAATACTGGGCTATTTAGAGAAGATATTCATTCTGCGAACTCATTGAAACCTTCGCTCTAAGAGATAGATTTTTAGTTGTTTTGTAAACCCAACTGTGTGTTGATTTGAGCTAGATGGAGGGCAATACATGTGTGGAAGGAGGTCCCTTGACTTCAGGGCAGAGAGATGTCATTCAGGCTGGGACTGGTTTTGGAATCAGATGAGCAGCTATAAACTGAGAGCCAGGAGGACTCATGCCAGGATGGAGGAAGGTGGATGAGGCAGAGAGTGCTCAGAGACCTGTGTAGTCACAACTGCCTGAGGTCTGGTAAATGGCCCTGTTCAGAACTTACAAACCATTGTTGAAGGGTTGAATTTTGAGAATCTTACCAAAGGATGCCTAATGCCTGGGGTTGAATAGGCCTTCATTTTAAAATCGATATTTGAAAAAAAGAAAAACACCTCTGGATTAGCTTGCATTAGAGTCAACCCAGATGAGCAGCTGGGGGCTTTTGGTCTCATAATCACTTTCCAACTGATTTGTTCTTTGGATCTGTGTCTTTGTTTCAAGTCACTGTACCCTGAGCTCAGTTCTGTCTGTATTGCCTGTGCTTCTTCACTGGTGCTGTTACCACTTGGGATCTCTTTTTCCATTTGGAGAACAGGAGAACTGTCTTTTATCTATCTCAGAGTAAGGCAATTGACTAAATAAATGAAATCCTTTATAGCTAGTGGCTGTGATCCTATGACTTAATTCATTTATTCAACAAATATTTCAACCTACTAAGTGCCCAGTGTTGTTCTTTGTGCTAGTTACTGAACAGCTTGAGAACCTTCTTTCTGCAGTAGAGGGGGAGCAGTCAGCAAAATAAATTGATAAATTGTATATTAGAAGGTAAAAGTACTGTGGAGAACTCTATAGAAATGGAGAAATGGGAGAGTGAGAGACTCATAGTTTGAAATAAGGTGGTCTGGGGAGGTTTTGTGGAGGAGGTGACTTTGAGTGAAAATATACTGGAAGTGAGGAAGTAAACCATGCAGATCTTTGGAGAGGGAGCCTGCCTGGCAGAGGAAGGAGCGAGCGCCAATGTCCTGAAACAGGAGTTTATTGGCAAGGTTGAGGAATGGCAAGCAGTGGAGTGATCCTGGGAGAGGCACAGCAGAGGTATTCAGAAAGGTAATGGGGGTTTGGTTGTGCAGTGTCTTGATACTTTTTTTAAATACTTTTAATTTTATTCCGAGTTAGAAAGAGAGCCACAAGAGGGCTTTAAGGAAAGGAAGGACATGAACTGATGTGCCTGAAATGCTGAGAAGGGGCTGCAGAGGGGCAAAGGATGAAAATAGGGAACCCAGGTGAGAGACTATTATAATCTTGCACATTAGAATTGCTGTTGGCAGTGAAGATGTAGGAAGTGGTCAGATTCTAGATATACTTAGAAAATGTGTAGATGGAAAACATGTAAGTGTGAGACAAAGAGTAGGTTCAAGGATATTCCCAACATTTTGGCTAAACAACTGTAAAGATGGAGTTGCCATTAACTCATGCAAGATACTCTATGACTACAGCAGACATTTGGAGGCAGATCACCTAATCTGTGTGAGGCATTTTAAGTTTTCTATGTGAATTAGACTTCCAGGAGGAAAGGATGAGTAGATAGGGGTATACAATTCAATGAAGAGATCTGGCAGGAAAATATATACTGTAGCTGAGGCTCACCAGGGCATAAATATTTAAAACAGTCAGCCTGGATGATATCACCATGGTATAAATGAGAAAGAGGGCCTATTAGTCTATTTTCTGTTGTTGTAGCAAAATGACTGAAGCTGGGTAATTTATTTTATTTTATTTTTTTTATTTTTAAACCAAGAACATGTATTGGTACATTGTCCATATATTGATCACATTTAACATGTTTGTTTTGTACCTGTACATGGTGTCTCTTGGTTCTTCCCCCCTACCCTACCCTCCCTTCTGTTCCCTCCATCCCTATTTACAGCAGGTTTATTTACAATTCTCCATGATTTCCCTTTCCCTTTCTTGCTGTTTTTTCCCTTCCTGCTTTTCCCCCCTTCCCTCTTTCTGGTACTCCTCTCCTTTGTATATTATCTTCCTTTTATATGATATCTGTTACACTACTTTGTCCTTATTTACAGTTATGGTGTCTCATATCAGAGAAACAATTCGATGTGTGCTCAAGAGTGTCTGATTTATTTCGCTTAGTAGTATATTCTCAAGGAACATCCATTTACATACAAATGACTCTAGTGTATCCTTCTTTATGGCAGTGTAGTACTCCATTGTGTAGAAAAGCCACATCTTCTTTAGCCATTCATTGGTCGTTGGGCATTTGGGTTGTTTCCAAGACCTAGCTATTACAAACTGTGCTGCTATAAAAATGGTTGTGGTATATTTCTGCGGTATGACAATTTTAACTGTTCTGGAAAGATCCCCAGTAGGGGAATAGCTGGATCAAATGGAACCTCTAGTTCTAGTTGTTTGAGTAATCAGAAAGGACAATCATGAATTTCATCTGGAACCAAAAGAGACCCAGAATAGCAAAAACAATCCTAAGCAACAGGGGAAAGGCAGGGGGCATCACAGTCCCCAATCTAAAACTATACTATAAAGCTACAGTGATTAAAAACTGTATGGTACTGGCAAAAAGACAGACCTGAGGATCAATGGAATAGATTGGAAGATACAGAAACAACTCCAAATGCACTCAAATACCTCATCTTCGACAAAGGAGCCAAACATCCTCACTGGAAGAAAGATAGCCTCTTTAACAAATGGTGCTGGACAAATTGGCTTGCCACATGCCGAAAACTAAAACTAGATCCATGCCTCTCACCATGCACTAAACTGAGATTGAAGTGGGTCAAAGATCTAAACATTAAAACAGAAACACTAAATTTACTGGAGAATAGAATGGGAAGAACCCTTGAAGACACAGGGGTTGGGAAAAAATTTATGGACAGAACCCAGACCACACAGGAAACAATACAGAGAATCAGTGTGTGGGACCACATGGTATTAAAAAGCTTTTGCACAGCAAAAGAAATCACCAATAGAGCAGGACAAAAAACCACGTAATGGGAAAAAATTTTTTACTAGCTATCCATCAGACAAAGGTCTAACAGCTAGAATATATAAAGAACTCGAAAAAATTAAACCTCCCAAATTTAAAGACCCAATCCAAAAATGGGCAACTGTAATGAATAAACATTTCTCAAATGAAGAAATAAAAATGGCAAATAAATATATGAAAAAGTGTTCAACATCACTAGTCATTCGCGAGATGCAAATCAAAACAACATTAAGATACCATCTCACTCCAGAAAGAATCACATCTATGAAAAAATCAACCATCAACAAATGCTGGAGGGGCTGCGGGGAGAAAGGAACCCTCCTCCACTGTTGGTGGGAATGCAGACTGGGTAATTTATTTTAAAAAAGAGGTTTATTTAGCGCACAGTTTTGGAGGCTGGAAGCCCAAACAGAATGCTGCTAGCTCTTGTTAGTGCCTCTCAGCTGTGTCAGATCCTGGCGGGGTGGGGAATCACATGATCAGACAGGAAACCAGAGAGGGACAAAAACCTGCTTTTTTTTTTTTTTTGTTTGTTTTAACACCGCACTCTAGAGAGCGCTAACTCAGTGCCACAAGAGATCTCTTAATCTCTTCTAAGGGCAGCATCTCCAGCGACCTCCTTCAAGGTACCTGCAAAGATACCATGACCTCTCACATCGCTCCACTGGAGGCCGAGCATCCACACATAAACTCTTGAGGCACACAGTCAAACCATACCCAAACCATAGTAGAAGGTGCAGAAAGAAGAGGTGTAAGGAGATAGTAGGGCATGAGGAGGACATACCAAAAGAAATTGCGAAAAGCAACTGTTGAAAAAGAAGGAAAGCTAGAATAGAGAAGCGTCTCAGAAGCTCAATGAAGAAAAGGGCATCAAGTCAAATGCTATGAATAGGTCAAGTAAGATGACAACTGAGAACTGATCTTGGATTCAACGTCCTGGAAGTCTACCTGTGAACTGTTTGGGTATAGTGGTGGGCAAATGCTTCTTTTGGAGGGAATTTGAAATAGAGTGCAAGGAGAGGACTTGAGGACAAAAAGGCTCCCTAAAGGGTTTTGCTGCAAAAAGAAAAGAAATAGGCTGCTACTTTATAGGGGAACATTAGTAAAGAGAACTCTCTTTTTATGTTATTTGGTTTGGTTTTTGATTTTAGATGAGCAAAACAACAACCTGTTAGTTTGGTACTGGTAGTGATTCAGTAGAGAGTAAGTCATTAATGATGTTAAGTGGAGAAGAGCTGGAGTGTTGTGTTGTGTAGCTGGGAAGGGGCAGGATTTCCTGGAGTGGCTGCCCTGTTTTAGGAAATGGACAATTCATCCTCTATAAGAGGAGAGAAGTGCAGTTGTATAGACTAGATTCTGGCAGCTAGATGGATGTAGTGGTGAGAGGGTATGGAAATTCTTTTCTGTTTATTCAAATTTCTCAGTGACGTCAACGCTGGTCACCAATAGAGAATACCACTTGGGTAGATAATGTTCGAAATTTGAGGGGAAAAGAGAAAGATACAGCATTGTCATTCAGGAGAGGAGATATGAATGGGCTCATTAATGTCTAATACTATGGACTGATTTCTAATGGTGCTGGTTTTTTTTTTTATTTATTTATTTTAAACCAAGAGCATGTATTGGTACATTCTACATACATTGGTCACATTCATTACATTTAATCTGTACCTATACATGGTGCATCTTGGTTCTCCCCCTCTCCCCCGCCCCTCCCCTCTGCTCCCTCCCCCCCTATTTATATCAGGTTCATTCATCATTTTCCATATTTTCCCTTTCCTTTCTCTTTCCCCTGTTGCCTTTCTGCTTTTCCCCTTCTTTCTTTCTAGCACTCCACTCCTCTGCACACCATCCTCCCTTTATATAATATCTGTTACACCTCTTTGTCCTTATTTACAGTTATGGTCTCTTATATCAGAGAAACAATTCGATGTGTGCTCATGAGTGTCCGATTTATTTCACTTAAGAGTATGTTCTCAAGAAACATCCATTTATATATGAATGACTCTAGTTTATCCTTTTTATGGCAGTGTAGTACTCCATTGTGTACAAAAACCACATCTTCTTCAGCCACTCGTTGGTTGTTGGGCATTTAGGTTGTTTCCAAGATGGTGCTGGTTTTTAATGGCCTTCTTCTGTCAGGACTTTTCCTTCACCAAATGCTTTTGCTTTCTTGGATGGCCCCAACAACCTTAAGGTGGCAAAGACAATTGGGTATTCTAAAATTGTACAGCTTGAAGTCAAAGTGTGAGTTTCAAATCCTGATCTTCTGAGTTACAGTATAGATTTTTTCCCTCTATTAATACTCTTTTTAAATGAATCTTAATTACCGGTGATTTTATGAAATCAGGGTAATCTCTATTTCCCATCTGAGTTTTATTGCTGTGAATAGTCCTAGAGAGAAAAAATCAGGTTAAGTATTTTTTGTCTATTACTATTAAGTTGCAGTTTCATCATTTTCAGTTCAAGTCCAATATTGAGCAAGTTTAATGGTGAGACAATCCTTGCAGAGCTTAAAAATGAAATCTGCTTAATAGGAAAAACATAGCCTTGTTAATGGAAGTTCTGGTTGCTTTCCAGACCATAAATACATTTTTAGAAATGCTTTAGTTAACATGATAAGTTATAATTTTCTTATGTGCAAAGTATTATTATAAATAGGGATGAGGTATATGGAGTTATTCTTCTTACATTGCAATCACATCTCATACTATGCTAATTGTGTCATATGCACAAGTAATATTGGGTTAAATATCTCTCATTTTCCTTTAGATATGATTAGAATTTCTAAGGTG
>PVJO010010422.1:0-66014 GCA_004026905.1 Hystrix cristata
TAAAAAATACACATAACTAGAATATCTGTACTTGTAATTCAAATAACAAATAAATTTGAGACATCATGCCTTTCATTTTCTTCAAACAAATCAATTATTGATATATTTTACTATGTTCATAGATATTCCTCAATTATTTATGCAAAAGTATCCTTGTGACGTATATATTCCTTTTGATTAGAAGAGGAAAAAGGGAAATATCAGCAAAAACACACTGTAAATTCAAATAAGAAAGCGTTTTCCTAAAGGCATTTTAAATTGTAATATTAAATTAGTGCTGAGCATATTTTTATAAAGTTGTAAAGACTTTACATTTTTATTACTTCTTTATTTCAGCACTAGACAAATTCAATTGGAAATGTAGGTAGGAATTTTAGGGTTTGCTCAGCACTTTATTACAGAAAACCCAAAGGCTGTGATTGTTTAGTACAACAAATAATTTCTTTGTTTACTGTTGAGTTGAAATAAAAATAGAAAAACCCTCAAAAATAATTTTGATCAGATATCAAAATTAGCCATATTTATTAGCATTTTAATTTGACTAACAAACAAAGAGCATGTACTTAAATTATCTCCACCAAAACCAATTCTTTCATTCACTGAATTCAGAAGTATTCATGTCCAAAAAGGGTGAAGAAAGGTTAACATTTATTTTCGTTGAAATTATTCTTTGCAGTGTCAAAATATAACAATCAATCATTTGATTTTATTCTGTGAATCTAAAATTCACAAATTAACATAAAACTTTTTCAGTTCTATAAAGTTGTTTCTCTAACAGTAGAAATTTAAAAACCCTCTGTGGAAGTATAAGTTGGGAATTGCCTGTTCAAAGAAATTTATGATTTTATTACTGCTGCATATTGACTATTCCTTTAGTAACCCACAGGCAGAAAGTAACAGTTTATTTATTCAAACTGAAAATGAAATTGGGCAAGAAAACTAATTAGCAAGCAACAACAACAACAACAAAAAAATGGAAAAACACCATAAAAAAGTTTGGAATTTATTTGGGTTGTCAGATCATTAGAAAAATAACACTTTAATTTTAAAAAGCAGGAACAATGTATGTACACACAAAAACACCAGTCTTATGCACTCCAGTTGCCTGAACATACAAATTTTTCAAAGGCAGTACTAAGAAACAATGTATTGTTTCTTAACTTTCCAAATCATTTAAAATTCCTCCTCACGTATTTAATGTTGTGTTTAAAATAGTTTAATGTGAACAATGCGTGCTTTCTTAATTGAAAGAGAGGGCGTGTTTTGAAATGTCAGTGATGATTTTTTCATAATTAAAAGACCTTCACTAACTGCTAAGCTAACACGTTTATTTAGGCAAAACACACATGCACATAACAATAAATATGGCACATTAATGCAACTCGTAACAGTAGTAATGTTGTATGTGGTGTGACTTTTTTGACAAGAAAATTTCTACATCTGCATAGAAAAGTAATATATAATTTGACAATTCTTCTTAATGTAATATTATATTACTGAATTATCAACACACAAACAATAGGGAGCTTACCTAAATTTAATGCTCAGAACATTATTTACTAAGGGAGTCATGTCTTATAACTAAAAAAAAAAAGACTCTGACCTCAAAGATTATAGCCAAGACCAATTTATGCCACAGCTAAATTAGTTTATCAAAAGCTACTTTATCTCATTCCTCTTTTCGTCAAAAGCTTTAGACAATCACAATTCCTAAGAAAGATTCCAGGAAAATGGCAAAACTTCTTAGCCTGGAAACAGGTATTTTCAAATTTCCCCATCTCATTTTCCCCAAAACAGAAATGTGTGTTACATTTCCACTGGAAACTCAAATTGTTGTCAGTTCTGTACATGAATAAGGTTTACCATATACCTCCCACCTTGGCATCTTTGCGCTTGCTACTCTCTTTCCTTAGACTTTCTTCTATGTTTTATCTTCTGCTTCAGCTTCATATGAGATTTGGCCTAGATTCCATACTTTGTGAATTTTTTAGTACCATCAGTACACAATTTGGAAATATCTTATTAATTAAATAAATGTATTGTTTACATATTTTGTAATGTATCAGGGAAATAAAATGAATAGAATGAAATTTTCGCCCCCATATGATTAAAGGTTAGTAGAAGTTGATAGGAGAACCAGGCATGTAAAATATTTAACATGTATTAATGTGGTGACATAAAAAATATGCACAATATTTTAGAAGAATGTATAAACGCATACGGGAAATACATGGGACTTGATTTTTCAGAAGATTTTTTTTTTTTTTTTGTGGTGCCAGGGATCGAACTCAGGCCCTTGTGCTTGCAAGGCAAGCACTCTAATCACTGAGCTAAATCCTCAGCCCCTCAGAAGATTCTTAATGGTTCAAATTCAAACTCATTTACAGAATGCCACCCACAATCACTCCCTAACAGACTCCTCAGCTGAAATCACTGCACAGCCTGCTTATCGCAATTTATAGTAGATTATGAATTACAGGACTATTCTCATGCTTGTCTCACCACAATTCAAGGCTGTCCAAATAACTCTGCATTTCCGAGATGTTCTGCTCTCCACCTTTTGTCCCAAGTACTTTAGAAATCAAGACAAATTTGAAACCGAAAATAGTAGAATACAAAGATAATAGAATACAAGTGCATTGTTTCTTTCTTTTTAGTGCAGTTGTAGCATGCAGAATCTGGCATGGGTGTTCAATTTCTCGCCTTAAGTAAAGGATCTAAAATGTTCTTCAGGAAAAGGAAGAAACTCTACTTCTCTTTCTTAAATGCCTCCTTTATCTGGCCCCCACAAGATCTTGTCCCTTAAAGACATTTCTCAGTTTCCCAGAACAATCTAGGTTGCTTCTAACTTCCTTCACTTCTTCATCTCTTTAATTTTTTTTATTCTAGAATTTTATTGTTTGTACTTTTTCACAAGGATGAGTTTGTCTGACTTTTAATTACTCTACCAAAGTTGGAAGACAAAGTCCAAAACAGACTGCACTTCTCACGTTGGAGTCAGGCAGACACAGATACACAGTCCATTGCATGTTATACAAGGAAAATAACTTTATAAATCAAAATCCTTCATGTACGAAGTACAAAGCATTATTAAACATTGAATCATTTCACCCACATGTGTGAAAAGTTTTTACCATATAGAAATGTAAAAAATCTAAATAAATATCAGGTATCTTTTTAAATGTGAAATATGAAATGTATTAGTTACCATAAAATAAGTAATTATTATTCAAAAATAACTCAAAGAAAAAATGATTTTCCAATAAGAAAAATAGGTTATCAATCAATTATATGCACAATTCATAAGATATGCACGATTCTGTTTTTCAAAAAAACTAAATACATCAAGAAACTACAAGTATCAAACATTTGAACTAAAGTTGCTCATGCATAATATTGTTTTCAAATACCAGGCTGCTATCTTCCAGATGGAACATGAAAGATAACCATAATCCCATAATAATAAACTATGTACCAGCCCTATTCTATTGCTCTTCACCTTCTCTGGAAATGATCTATATCATCAGCATTAGCATTCTATTGAAACTGTATTCATTTTTCATTGAAAATGTAATAATCATGAATGGCTTTTATATTGTTTAAGGAAAAGTGAATATTAACTATGCTATAATATCATACTGTGAAAAATCCTTTAACTCATATTTGTGTATGGATCTGCCTTACACTTTAGCTAAATTAACATGACAAAAAGTATCATTGGATGAGTCATGGTGGGAGCTCTTTCTATTCTTGTGATATTGCCACCACTTTGATGAGATATAAAATATAGCTGACAACAAATATGAGACATTTGTTGGTACTTTTGTTTAAATTTTGAATAGAGATTTAGCATTCTCTAATTTTTATTTTGAATGAATATTAAATAATCAGGTATATTCTCATAGTGCAAAGGAAATGTTAATAGTTTAAATAATCATGTAATGCATAAGTGAATTAAAGAAAAAAAAATTAAGAATTTAAGGATTTCACTGAAAAACCTATGGTTATTAAAAATTTTAAATGTAGCATTTTAAGCTTTATAATTTAAAGCAATGTAAGCAATTTTGATGGTTTCTATTAATTTTAAAATCAAGGCACATGTCTGTCTACTACTATCTGTTCTACTCAAATGTTGTAAAATACGTCATTTTCAAATTTGGCTGCCCTTCATGGAGTTCACAAATTCATATAAGATTGCCTCAAAGTAAAAGCATTCAGAAAATGAAATAAATGTCATTCTTTATCATCATATGTTCACTGTTCTCAAATTGGAATCATTTCCCTTTCTGTTTAGTATGTGATTTTTCCACAGCCATCTCTCATGGGTTATCTGACCTATTGTCAGTTCCTATTTTATCTACTTTTACTGTTACTGTAGTTACTTTTCTAAAGTCAGTGGTTTGCAAGAGAGCAGATTTAATATGGGACAAGTATAAGTTACAACATTCACATACACACAAAAACAAGCCAAATGCAGGAAGAGTACAGAAAATCTACCTAAGCACTGGAAACCCAAAAGATCCAGTGACGGGCTAGGAACTCACAGCAATGTCCAGTGTACGTCCGTGTCTGCACTAAAAGGCTGAAGAAATCTATACTGGAGCCAGGGTACAATGCTCATCGCAGAGATGAAGACCAGAGCTCACCTAAAGTGAACAGCAGCCATCCCAGACAACAGAAGGCCCTGAGCTCCTTCTGCAAGGAGAACAGCCAAGTTCCCTTCTGGAGAACCAGCCATAATAGAGCTTCTCCTGAGAAAGAGTCAGCCCCCATCTTCTGCTCCTGTTCTCCTGTATGTTGTGTTGGCAACAATTCTCAGGTGGATCCTCTATGCCGAGAGCCACAGCAACTCAGTCCAGCTGAGTGTTTCTGCTCGAGTTGACTACAAGTCCACCACAGCTGTCTTTATGTCATGGAGAAATAGCTTAAGAGAATTCCCTGTCTTTATCATAACAGAAATTATAATATTATGATCTCTGTTTCTGAGAGGAGTTTGCTTTTCTTACTTGTTTCACTAGTAAAGCAAAAGTTAAAAAACTGCATGTGAAATAATTTTGTCTGAACTTTATTACTATTTTATTATTGGAAGTATATGTCAACTCCTCATAATCTCTATTTGAGTCAAATGTACAGTTGACACTGATCCCCAGATTTTTACTCTCATTGGTAACACCTAATATTTCAATGTAGGGTTTGAGTATCTGATAGAAGTGTCTTTCAATTTACATTTTATTTTAATTATAAACTTAATAGTGGTTGTATAGTTGTAGATAATCTCTGATGCAATACAAATTACACTGGTGTAGTAATCCTTCTGAAAGAAGATTCTCGTCAGTGTATTTAATATCATTCCTATCCTATTATGTTTTCGTAGGGGTTCATAAATTTTACCACTTTTTGATGAATATGACAAAAACTTTCAGGTTGTTTAATAACCTAAATGTCTCTTCTGCCACTTCTTTGATGATTCTTCTTACCTGCATTAAGTAATGATCAACCTATATATGTAAATGTAAGTTCTAGGAAAGATATGAATATTTGTTTTCCCCATCTCATTAGAACCCAAGACATACCTGTTCTATGAGAGAAATTGAGTCGCTAGATAAAGTAACAAAGAAGCGAATAATTGTTGCACTTGCAAATTGAGGATAAATTCCTCATATTACAGGATATTTCATGGGACCCACTGACATTTCATGGGACCAGATACTGCCTAACACTTCAAATTACGTGAAAGGGCTATTAATTCACCTTTTCCACAGCTGAAATATATAAGGGAAGAGGAATTAGAATTCTCACTAGAGTCAATTTTAACATGTACAGTGCTCAACAGGTGTGTGTGTAGTTATAGAGAACCTGAGAGACACATTGGAAATTTCTGGTAACAAGTTATATTTAATGTGATTATAGCAATGGGACATTTAATTTAGTTCATTCACACACACACACACACAAACACACATACACACAAGCTAGGCTGTGTAGTTTTTCAATTAGCTCAATTCTGTCTGCAATATGTTGGTCTGAAAATATATCAAGTAACATCAGAAGGAAAGTTTTCTCGGAATCATTTTAGAGTTTTTGAATTCCAAGGTCACCGTTTTGAACAGAACTAAGATGGCAAGTGGGAAACCACAAAGAGGGACAATTTCTGGGTTTCTTTTGATTTTTGTGGTTTTGAAAAAGGAAAAGGAATAGGTCAAAGGCAAGAAGAAATGTCATCTTCAGGTGACTCTCATTTTCAACATGAAATAAAACTAGCCATCTCCCAGATGACATAGTCTTTTACACTAAAATAAAAGCTAAGCAGCTCAGGTCAGTGTAGAGTTTAAGAAGGCAAACAACAGAAGATTTTTCTGGTGTTGCAATTTCAGAAAATTAGGTTAGTTTAGAGCAGCTGGGCTTTCAATAAGCAACTTTATGTAAAATTTTTAAAAATCTGTGTGTGTGTGTTGTGTTTAATACCTCTTGCATGATATTTCTGTCTGTTCCTGTTTCTAAGAGAGTTAGCTATCTCACTCATGCTAATATATCTTCTAAACCACATAAAAACCACCTTCACTCCTTTAGGCAGAAAAAAAATGTCTGCTTAATTAAGTCTGTCCCTTTACCTTCACAGTAATAGGTTTGTTTCCTTTTATATTTGTCCAACATGCATTATGTTTTCTTAAAATGTTTTTATTAGGTTTTATGTTTCTCATACCTATGAATGTCTTCATAATATTCTTTTCTTTTTCTCATACCTATGAATGTCTTCATAATATTCTTTTCTTTCTCATCAATTTTGTTTTTGCCACTTTTCAAACATATTTAGCTATTTCCCAGGTTTTATCATCCTTATTTTTAAAAATTTCAACTCTGACATTTTTGTCTCTCACTGTTTTACAGCTTTCAGAAGTGCTAGTTAAATAGAAGCATAAGATATTGAGTGCATTTTCTGAAGCAGAAACAAACAGTTAAATAAGGAAGTTATCAAATTCAGCGGTGATCTCACGAGAGAGACAAATCTGCAGGTATTTGTGCCGTCTAATTTTCTGTATCAACTTGGGTGGGCTAAGGAATCCATGGAAAGCTGGTAAAACTTACTCTTGGTTTGTCTTCTTAGTAGACTGATTAGAGAAGATATACCTTCAAAAAGTGGGCAGGCATCATTCAGTCTTTGAGAGACCAGGTCATACTAAAAAGGCGCATGAAGGGTAAATTGTTTTCTCTCTATTTGGGCTTGGACTTCCATCTTCTTCCCTTGAACACTAGAGCTGCTGCTTCTCAGGCTGTAGGAGTCTCGGCAGCTGACACGCTTGGCTCTCCGGTGGCTGTAGCTTCCCGGGGACAGATCAGGATCTGGTAAAAAGAGGATGTACGAGGATGCTGGCGGCATAATATGACATACTGTTTTACAGAAGAACTTTTAATAAATACTAATATACTCTAAGATGATAATAAAATGGATGGTATGAGAGGTCCTTAACCAGTAACAGAGTAACTTATAACCAAACATCATGTACTTTACACAGTTGTATGTCCTATCCTTTCATATAACTGGCAGTACAGGAGATTATTTACACAAGCATCAGCACAAACGCAAAATAATAAATTATGCTACAACATTAAGACAACTACAATATTGCTAGATGATAGGAAGTTTTCAGGTTTATTGTTATATTATGGAACAACCATCCTTTGTGTGGTTGCTCCTTAAGTAGAATGCTATGTAGCACATAACAGTATTTATTTAGATGTTTCAGAGGTACCTTTAAATAATGTATTCTTTACTTTGAATTTAGTTCTTGTCTTTTCCCCAAAACTGTTTTTCTGCTAGTGTTCCCAGTATTGGCAAAGGGTATTTCCATCTACCCTAGAGTTGTTCACGAATACGGACTTGGGTGCTACCTTTGTCACATCTATCTCGTTCCCTATATATGTCTCATTTGATTTTGCTTTTTAAAGCACTAAAATTAACTCACTTCAGTATCTACGCCTTGGTCTTCCCTACCTTTATTATATGTTTAGCCACCTAACTTGATTCTGTTTCTTCCCATAATACTTTCCAATTCATTCTTACATCCTAGCACAAAATCTGTTTAAAATATGAATTAGAATATGCTAGGCACTTTTATTATATACAGTCTCTAAAGAAATCCCAGTGAACTTAGCAGAAACTGTAAAAGCTTTACAACAGGCTGTGGGATTCTGCATTATTAGGGCCAATAACACTTCTCTGACCTACTCACATAATTAATCTTCTTCCTCAATTTTTTTAGAATCTACAATTTTCCAATCTATTTTCTTTCTAGGTCTCCTTGGAGACATTGCTCTTAACTTTCAACTTAATCAGAAATTT
This sequence comes from Hystrix cristata, assembly GCA_004026905.1. Taxonomy (NCBI): domain Eukaryota; kingdom Metazoa; phylum Chordata; class Mammalia; order Rodentia; family Hystricidae; genus Hystrix; species Hystrix cristata. The sequence goes on from PVJO010010422.1 coordinate 8,342, forward strand.
ATATTACTATTATTACTTATCATTTTGTGTATGTCATATTTATAAAAATATGAACTTCAGGAAATGAGAATATTTACATCTGTATTTTCAGCATCTCACAGAGAGTTTAGCATACATTAGGCACTCATGGATATTAGATGAATATTGTGGACCCCACAATTCTTACATTGAAACCATAACTGTCAAGGTGACTTTTTATGGAGTACTTTCTTAAAAGAAAGTAACTGTGGCTGAATAACACCATAAGGGGATGCTCTGATCCCAAAGGATGGAAATATTTAGATCAAGAGAAAGAAACACCAGAGTTCTTGTTCTATCTTTTCATGAGCACAAGAGAATAGCACGAGAATATGGGGAGAAAGCAGAAGTCTCTATAAGCCAGGAATTTGCCTGCAATTTTGTCTGCATCTTACTTCTATCCAGCCTTAAGAACTATGAGAAAAAAGTCTGCTAAGCCACCTAGTGTGTGGTGACAGGTGGACAAATGCAGACAGTGAATGAACGATGGGACTAATCCTCAGTATATGGTAGTTACTTATACTCTGCAGAGAATTCAAGCACAAAGATAAGTAATATTTTTGAATGGCAATTATTACCTGATAAATTTTAGCAATTTCTCTAAGGATTATTTCAGCAAATTCTTCAAAATCAAATAGTTATTCTCTAATACATTGTCTAAATACATTAACATTGAGTTTGAGTTGAAGTTTCTCAATATTATTCAAGAATTGTTCAATATCCGTAAAACAAAAGCGTTTTATTCTAATACACTAAAATAGAAAATTTCCCCATTTAAAAAAATACCTACCTATCAAATTTATGCCCCTTTTCTCCAGCAAATTATTTATTTCCTACTCTCAGTCAGCAGTGACATTGTATTTCTTTTAGAGAAAAATATTGCTTTGATATGTGAAGACATATCCCTACTTTTAAATAATTTCTCATGAGCCTATGTATTACAGTTTCATCTAAATTCACTCTTATAAATTATAGTATATAAAACATTTAGTTTAAATTCAAATGAGTAGGTTTCGAATCCGGTTACTTTCATTCAATATGTAAATATAATGAATTTATGCAATCTCTGAGCTTCAGTTTCTTCACTGGGAAAGTCAGGCTAACAATACTTACTTTATAGAACTGGGAAAATTACATGAAATAACATGAGAAAAATCGCCAGATAAAGAGATTAATACTATCATTAGTTTTGTCAGTCCTGCTTATAGCTGACATCTAACAACAATTTTAAGGCAATTTTCTTCACATTTGAAATAACTCTTGGAAAGATATGAAACATATTACTGAACATTTTATAGAATTTTCAGAGATTATTGTGTTTGTAATTATTTCAATAAAGCTTTATACCTCATGAACAAATACTGCAATATCTGGTTTCTGTCCAGTATTAAATGTGACTCAACAAACTAAAAGCAATGAATAATTTCAAAATTGAGGGGAGGAAAAAGTCAAACCATAGGTAGGGCATTGTGTAGACACTAAATTTAAAGTATACAAAACTGCTGGATGTAATTAAATTTGAAAATCCCACTTCAATCCAAAGTACCCCATACAGATTGAGCAGACTGATTGGATCAATCATGGCTTTTACTTTTCATTAAATTTAACTTCTCTACATAGATTGCAATTGAAAATAATCAAACCAGACAGAATAGTGAACATAGGTGTCCAAATAGTTCAACTATTTACTCTGACAACATATTTAAGGGGGTCGTTTGAAATATATCTTGCATATTTTGTGTAGTGAAAAGCATATTTACAGTGGACATAAATTTTATCTGCAGTAAATCTTCATAGTGACAAGCTTAACGTCTCAAATTTCGCTCTAATACACAGAGAAAGGATTAGCTCCCCAGTACCTATTTCTTAAGGTCCTCTTCTCTTTCTATCTATACGATTACTGTGGGGTCTTCTGTGTTCATACAACTTGATCTGGCACTCTCTTCCAGTGAATAGTCACAGAGCAAACATTCTTGCAGTATTTTTTTTTTTAAAGAATGCTGTTTGGTTACTCTCTCTATAGTGCCTGAGAGAATACTGATGTGTTAATCACATTAGGCCACATTTTGCTAGGTAGCCAATAGAACCCAAAATATTATTTTACAAAAATACATATATTTTACTCAAGTCAAAATCATTCTCTTTAGGCAGCTGTGGCTCTGGGATCAGGCAACTTTCATACCATGACATGTGGCATACACTTTATTATTATGAAGGGCACTTTGCTGTCACACAGCTAACAACTGGGTAATAAAACATAGAGAAGCGCTTTGAGGAGAGTGTTTCCATTGCTCACTGTCTAAGCTTTGACGCCGTGCTTGACTTTCACTCACTGTTAAGTGATTCAAATCAATCATATTTTTATTTTCAAGGGAGAATGGGAAATGTTTAACAGAGATGGGTCTGTGGAGTAGACAATCCGCTTTAACCACGGGACCGTAATTTTGGGTGTATGTATAGGTGTTTTTTATTTCTCGTCGGGTATTAAGAAAATAAAATTTACATATTTCTGCTTTCACTTCTGACACCAATTGTAAATTTGCTCTACTCCCATATTATGGTTAAATTTGATAATTCATTACAAAGACTTGCAGAAATCACTAAAAGTTGTTGCACTCTTTCAATAAGGTTTATTATAGATTTTTAAAAAGTTAAAGTTAGCTAAGGGAAGAGTCATACACAGCAGAAATTTCTAAAGGTAATTCTTCCACTCCTTTTCTCTGTATGAAGTGATGAAAGCGTGATGTTCCTGACATTGATGTTCAATAATATGTACATGACTGGCGTACTGCTAATCCATATTAGTTTCTCTGAGCCTCGTGTACACAATCTTTAATCAGGCTGCATCACACACACGGTAGATTCCTTGAGTGGTTGTTCTCAGCCTCTAGTCCCTCTGAAGGTCGAGATCTTATCATGTCACCCAAAACCTCCACATGGAATCATATTGTGTGAGATTATCTGGTGTAACTAGCCGCACTCTCAATCACATCGTTAGGCTCTCCAGCTGAACCAAGCTCCCGTCAAACAAAAACACTTCAATAAGCACGACATTCAAAAGTCTCGGTGATTACCTTCCACAACTCAAGTGAAAAGACCAGACTTCTCTTTGGGTGAGATTGTGTTCTTTAATACTCACATCGATGTAGCTATGCTGTTAGAGAGATCACTGACATTTAAACCTTTAAAAACACTTTCAGATTACTTTCCACAATTTATTTCAACCTCTCCTTTAAATTTGTAATATGATAAACTCTTCATTTACTCATATTTGCATATCTCAAAATAGATATCACGTCTGTCTTACCAAAACACCTGTATTCACCCATGTATTTTACATTAATTTTCCAAGAAAAAGTGATTTCTGTAACACTAACAATTTAAGTACATGCCATATCACTTAAAATAATAACTGTGAAAAAGACCATGGTGGTAAGGAATCCTTAGTTTTAGAACCGACCGAAGAAAGCAACAATTTCTGATTATGTGAAACTGCCATTACCAAACAAGGAGAGGGTAAAGTAAGTAATCTTTAATAAAGAATTTTTCTATGGTAGTGATTTTTAATGAAATTACTTATGCTAAATTCACAACACCCACAGAGTTCTAAGACCTTTATTTAACACGGGACACAGGGGATATTTTATTAAACAGGGATACTACATGAGAATTTCCTAGCTTGCAAAAATCTCTGCATGGATTTTTAGAGAATGGCTGTATAAAGGGCGACTGAAAAATGCAGTGAATGTTTAAATTAAGAAAAGCTTATTACATTAAAGACACATTGCTAAGAATGATCGAATAACTGTGTTCTGAGAGAAAGTATTTTGAGTATATTGGGGGAAATTAATGGCAATGTGTTTTACTGTAATAATTTTTTTTTGTCTTTTTTTTTTTTTTTGGTGCTGGGGATCAACCTCAAGGCCTTGTGCTTGTGAGGCATGTGCTCTAACCACTGAGATAAATCAATCCCAAGCCTGACTAATACATTTATTAAATTTAAATTTTAATCGTATTTTATCTTACCTGGTATCTTTGAGTAGCTTCCTCACTGGCTAGTACATCATACTGGTACACTGCGATGCAACTTTGCTTTGCCAGAGAAAAATTACTGTCCAACCTCCGAGCTCATTTGGAACTTTTCTTTTTCAAAAGTATGAAAATGGAAAATATATAAAATCATATTTTAATACCAACTATAATAGAAAACTTCAATGTAAATAAAATCAACTAAGTATATTTAAGCTATTTTTCAAATATTATATACATGTATGTATCTATATGTACACACATACACACACACATATATATGTATGGATATTTAGCAGAGATAGCATTTATGTTTTAGGATCATCTGTCATTTCTTCCACTGCTAGAGCCAGAGCCCAGAGTACTGCATGTCATTAAGTTTACTCAAGGCCTTCAATTCTTTCTCACTAGATTAATTTCTAATATTAATGTAATGCAATCTTTTTGTACCTCTGTGTTCATATTTGTATACTGGAAAGGAACATAGCATTGTCTTATGATTAAATGCAATAAATTGTGTGTAGAACTCTTAAAATTTCTCAGCATCTACTGAACTTTATATTGAAATTAATCATAATAATAATGATAATCATGATACTAACTTTTTATACTGTTCCAATATATTAATGAAGTTTTATAACTTTCCAAAATGTCCTTTATTTTTTTCACAGATACTTGAGATTTGCATTCTAAATTTATGAATAAGGATTGTTTTCTGAAAGTTATTTATCTTAGGCAAGAGGCTGATGAAATCCTATGAAACTAAAAATAGCCATATTTAAAATAATTATGTAAATTCACTATGACAAGTTTGACTTCATGTTCTGACATAACATAAAATCTAGAAGATAATATTTTAAATAAAATGAAATATAAAGTGTAAATAATGAAAGTGTATCTAAAATTAAATAGATCAATTAAATTATATAGAAAGGCCAACAATATTTTTCTGTCCGTAAATGTAATTTTAATATAATGGAATGTTTAAATATGAGAAAATTAGTTGAATAGATTGCTAAAAATGAAAAATATCTTTAAGATAAAGTTCCAAATATGTGAACACTGAATAAAACATACTTAGTCCTCTGATGGACTGAGATGTTAATGGAAGTAGATAATAAGAAGCAAAACAAACTAAAGGTAAAGTGTATATACTAAGGAAGTTTTAAATTTTAATGATCTGATCTCTTTGAAGGGATTGAAATTGTTACATTTGGATAATTTTTATTTTACTTATTTTTCATGCTTAAAACAAATGATTGATGTTTTCATTTTTCCTAACATATAATTTATTTTTCATTTGAAGGGTGCAGAAGACTTTACTATACTTTTATTAACTATTCATCAGTTCTCAAGAGAAGAAAATAACTGCCTGTCTTAATTACTTAGAATGTGTTAATGCAAATTAGTTTTACTTTGCCTACTTATTTTTCTAGGAATCACATATATTTAATAGAATACTCATATACCAAGTCTATTAATGCATTCTAACTAAGCCAACAAATAGCTTCCCAGCCGCACTCACCAGGGTATACTGGCGTAGGCACACCATTCAGTACAGATCACAGTTTGAGTTTGGTACAGCTAATCAGGATGAAAATCAAACTTCTGTGAGTACTGATCTCCTAGTGCATTTTAGAGCCTCTTTCAAAGAAAACATTGACTCCAGAGAAATACTGAGACATAATATAGAAATTGAGGGTTGAAATAAACCATTTAAGAAAACTATAAACAACATGTTAGAAAGAACAGTTTATTTGCAAATAAAATAAAGAAACTCTAATTAAACACAATAAAATTATTTTGAGCATAGAATTAATAGAAGGTAAGTTTCTTTAAATATGATTTCGAAGTGTGATGTTGAATAGTAAAGAACGTGTCACTTAAACATTGCACATATATATTTATCTCACTCCTTTCATGATTTTAAACATAGGAGATAATATTGATATGTTATTCAGTATTTCTGTTGTTTTCATGTTACCTTAAAACAGAATATTTGCCAGGAAATGCCTTTGTTAGCATTATAGAACGTGAACTTTCAAATGGATAATTTTGAAGGTGCACCTTCTATTTCTCCCAGAGGTATTTGTCTTAACTAAATTAATTATCTGTTTTCTTCTTTGCCAGATAATGACTTAAAAAATATGTATCAATTTCAAATAAGAAAAGTAGAGAAAGATGAAGAACTTGTGGAACAAAGGAATAAATAAAACTGAAAGAAGACAGGGAAAACATACCCTGTGTATTTTGTTTTTAAAAGTTTAAGTCTGCAATTTATAATATACACCAGATTGGTCAAAGAAAATCGGCAGCGATATATTTAAACACACATGGAAGACCTTACTTGAGACTACTTCAATGGGGCCAACAGCACTGCCGTGGTCAGTGGGGCTGAGTCAGGCAGGCGCAAAGTGAAAAATCACTGCTGGGCGTTCAGAAAGAATTTGTTCAATGCAATTAGGTCATCTAGGTTTACTTGTTGGTACTTAAGGAAATTAGAGTCCTACCTTTCCAATACAAATGTGGACACTATCTTACTTTCTTTTTCCTAAATTAGCTTAATATAGAAAAATATAAAAATTATATATATTAGTGAGGCATCATGTGATATTTTCATAAATGCATACATCATGTAATGTAAATCAGGTTAAATATTCCCCTTATCATTTCTTAATGGTGAAAACTTTCAGAAGCCTTTGTTCTACTTTTTTTGAAATGTATAGCATATAATTATTGTCTATAGTCACTGCATTTTGCAGTAGCACACCAGAACTTCTGACGCCAATTGTGGTTTACACGCATGGAGCAACCTTTTTCCCCTCTCTTTCTTCCACTCTTTTCAGTCTCTGCTAACTACTATTCCACTCTCGACTGCTACAAGATTATGTATTTGTAAGATCCTGTGGTACTTGTTTTTCAATGCCTGGCTTATTTCTTTTCACACGATAATCTCCAGACAAATGACAAGATTGTTTTTCACTTTGCCTTTGTTATGCCTTAATAGAATCCCATTGTACATATGTACCATTTTCTTTACTTATTTATCAACTGCTGAGCAGTTAAGTTGTTTCTGTTTCACGGCTACTTTGAATAGGACCACTATAGACATGGGAGTGTGGCTAGCCCTTGAAGATAGTGATTTCATTTCCTTTGAATAAATACCCTCATAGTAGGATTTCTAGATCATCTGGTAGTTCTATTTTTAATTTTCAAGGAAATTTCATATTGGTTTTCCATAATATCAATGCTAATATACCTTCCTACCAACAGTATGTAAAAGTCCCCTTTTCTTTACCCCCGCACCAGCATTTGTTATCTTTTGTCTTTGATAATAGTCATTCTTACTAGAGCGAGGTGGTATCTCATTGTGGTTTTGATATGCATTTTCCTGATTATAAATGATGTTCAATGTTCTTTAATATTGCTATTGGTGATATATATGTTTTGAAAGGTGTCTATTTAAGTGTATTGTCGTATTATTTCAAATTGTGTTATTTTATTTATTTACTTTTATGCTTTTGAGTTTCCTTATATATTCTGGATATTAAACTGTTGTCAAATGTATAGTTGTCAGATGCTTTTTCACTTTCTGTAGATTGTCTCTTCTCTCTGATTTCAAATAAGAAAAGTAGAGAAAGATGAAGAACTTGTGGAACAAAGGAATAAATAAAACTGGAAGAAGAGACTGTTATTTTCTGAACTATAAGTAGAGATCATATAATAGAATATAAATGTCATGACTCAAAAGAAACCAAAAAGATACACATCACACATGATGTTCCCATTTTATTTTTTATACAATGAAAGAACTTATATATGAATACCTTAGAAAGAGCAAAAATTAAAAAGAGATTCACAAATAATTGATTCCAAATTGTACAAAATATAAATAAAATGTCATGACATTAATTCATGAGTATTCACTACATATAAATAGATTAGTAGATTTAATCACATGATGTATATTTTTATACAAAATTGTAAGCACTCTCCATTATTATGGCTGTCAATGTTTACACTAATGTTTTCCTGCACCTGTTGAATTTGTGCATTGGAGGTATGATGAAATAGTTTTAATATTCCATTGTGTCTCAGTTAAATTTCCAAAGATTGTACTTTTACTTACTGAGTAAAGAGAGAGAACAACGTACATGTTCATGTTTCCTGTGGCATCTAAAAGAGGTTACAGTCTACTTCTGTTATTGAAGTTTTGTGAAGATAAATACCTGTACTGCCTTCAAAGCCAAGATAGATAAGTATGTCTATCAATTCTAGTCAGAATCTGGCAGCCCAAAGCATGATCCACTCTTTCAAAACATGCTCTCTATTTTTTTCTTTAGTACTGTTCATGCGAAATAGGCTATAAACTGTGCAAACATTCTGACTGCTAATGAAAGTGGCATTGCCAGTAACAGAACAACGTGGCTCTTTCTTGCTCTAATAATTCTAGAATAGTGGTTCTTAATACATTCTTAGAACTACTTAGATAACTGTCACTAAGAATTTATGTAAAAATACAGATTCCCGGGCCCATTTTAAAATTATGAAACACTAAGGATGAGCTTCAAGAATTTGTATATATATACATATATATATATCTATATTTTTTTTTTTTTTTTTTGTGGTGCCGGGGATCAAACTCAGGCCCTTGTGGTTGCCAGGCAAGCACTCTAATCACTGAGCTAAATCCTCAGCCCCTGCTTTCTTTTTTTAATTATTAAAATTAAAGGTTGATTAAACACAAATCTACACACATTTCTTTTTTTAATTTCATTTTAATGGTACGTTTTAGATGTACATAGTGATAACATTCATCATAGGGGATTTGTATCTGTACATGACATATCTTGTTGCTTCTTTTTTTTCCATTTCCCTCCCCTCACCCCCTCCCCGCTTCCTATCTAAAAAAGCTTTGTTTCCTTTTTTCCTTCTATTTCTTATTTCTCTTGTCCTCTGTTCCATCCCCCCTCCCTTGTTCCCTTTCCTATTTGCACATTTTCTTCCCTTTCCCAATATAATACATTTTAGTCTTTATTTACACTTTCAGTTTCTCACACCAGAGAAGCAATGTGATATTTAAACATTTCTCAAAATAATTTATTATATTTTAATCTCTTTTCTATGAGATCCTGTCACAGATCCATTATGCTCAGTGACTAAAATATTGATTGATAAGATTTTGTGAATAAAATTAATTCCTTTTATTCGGATGGCGACTAGCTGAAAGACTTTTTTAAAAAATAAGTAAAATAGCTCAGGTTTTAAAACTCAGTTAAAAAATGAAATCAAATCTCAGTCTGACATAAGTTTGAACCTAAGCAATCCATGAATCCGTTCTAGAACTTGACAGCATTTATTTTTTAAAAGGAAATTATGTAATATAATTGTATTTAATAGTAAATTTAAATAGCAGAGATCTTAGTACACAAAAGACACATCTTAACACACTAAATATAGTTATTGAAGTATAAAATTCACCTCTCTGGTACATTTCATGATTCATGCTATAACTGAAAGATAAAGTGATTTCACATTGAATTATACGATACATAACAAAACACAGACACTTAAAATATTCTACTGATTCTATCAAATGACATGGATTTATAGGATAGAACTTAGGTAACAACAGTATGTTTCTGCAATGGGTGACATATAGAATCACAAATAAAACTGGTATTTGAGTCAAGGATTAAGACCTTGATAGATATAAACAATGAGAAAGAATAAATGTAACAAAAGATGCAGAGATACACAAATGGACGGTGCCTAAAAGAAAAATAGTTTGGTATAACTGCAAAAACAAAAAAGGCATTATAAGAAGTAGTAGAAATCACTAAAATGTATATAAATATTCCATGATTTTTACCACTAATTGAGTAGGAAGAATTTTTGGACGATTTTTACAATAGAAGCTTCCAAATCTTAGCAGTGTTTGGAATTACAACTGTAATGCTAATTAGAAAAAATGATTAGCAGTGGAAAAGATCAAAAGCATATGTGCAGGCTGAAATCAAATTCTGTATACCTCTCCCGCTCTCCCTCTACACCCATGTTCTGCTGTTTTAATATTTGCATAAATTCAAAATCTTTGCAATCTCTTTTTTCACTTCCCTTACTGAGCTATGGATCATTTGATGGTGGGCTAGTTGTATATACCAATTAAAGATGCTTGTTTATTGCATTAGTCTTCACATAATTCATCAGCATCCACTGTTCTCTTTAATGCATTGTTATTCTGCAGCTGTACGTTCTTATTTCTAATGTAGAGCTTATCATGTCTAGTATACTTGCTCTTCCACAGTTACATACCTACACCAAACTAATTTACGAAAATCATCATGGGTTTCTATTGCTATTTAATTTGGTTTAAAAATATAAATATACTGGTTCTATGTAATTTTCGTGCTAAGTCTCTTATCTAGTCCTCAGTAAGGTAGAACTTCTTGTCGTATACAATTCTCCAGCTTCCTCTTGACACATTCTATTTCTTCCTTTCTCTGCTTTTGCAGGCATTCTAGTTTCCTGAGTACCACGCATCCTTCTGTAATAGGGTGTTTATGCTCACGACAGTTCATTTTCATTCTTTCTTCTTTGGGCTCACTTCATCACTCAAATCTCAAACTAAGTTTTAACTATCTTGGGAAAGTTCTTTTAACTCCCTTGCTAAACTGCATACTCCATTATCACTTTTAATATCAATTTGTATCTTCTTTTATATTACTCCTTGTATTTTAAGTTTAGGACTGCATTCCGCATTTCAGCAATTTGTGTGTGTGTGTGTGTGTGTGTGGTGCCGGGGCTCGAACTCAGGGCCTTGTGCTTGCGAGGCAAACACTCTAACCACTGAGCCAAATCCCCAACCACTCCCTGTATTTTAAGGACCCATTTATAAATATCTCTCCTGTAGTAAAGTATAAATTATAGATTGCTGTTCAGTCATTTTCATTTGCCAGGAGTAGCACAGTGTCTGGCACATGCAAGAGTCAGTAAATAATGTTTAAATTAAAGTTTGTATGATGGAGTAAAAGCAAGAAGTTAGAAAGTCACTGTATGCTATAGAAAGGAAAAAAAATAATCAGAACAAGCACTTTGTAGTGAAAATAAATAGGGAACTAGGATAAATGGAATCATATCTCTAGGCTTTAGTGGCTGATTAGATATTCAGTGGTTGATTGGATATCCTCATTGACACTCTAGCAACAGCCTGTTGATGTTATTTTATGGCAGTTTGTTCCACAATTATAAGCTTATAATTTTTTTTTGGCTTCAGCTTTGAATTAATTCGGCCATTTCTCTTTATTTTTCCCTATAGTTCTTAATAGCAGTTTGCTCAAAATGATTAAAGAAATTATCATAGCGTGAACCTGGACAAATAAATTCCTCATGTTAAATCACATTTATACTCTAATGGTGACTAAAAGTTTTTCTCTGTCTTCCTAGGTTTATTCAGCTGATGGTTTTTGTTTGTTTGTTCATTTTTTGTTTTTTGTTTTGTTTTGGTTTTTTTTGTACTGGGATCAAACTCGGGGCCTTATGCTTGCTGGGCAAGCACTCTAACCACTGGGCTAAATCCCCAGCCCACAGCTGATAGTTTTGATAAATCTTTTCCTTCTCACACTTTTAACTCTCTAGTCTTTCACTAACAGACAAGTCACATGTACATTTATTCTAAAGAAGATAAAATTGCAAATGTTACTTTTGCGTATGATGTATGGAGTATTCCAACAAAAAAAGTAAAGCTAAGAGGATTGGGGATTTGACTCAGTGGTAGAGCACTTGCCTTGCAAGCACAGGCCCTGAGTTCTATCCCCAGCAGACTCTCCCCCAAAAAGATAAAGCTAATGTAATCTCCAAGCATTGAGTTTTCAAATTAAATGGAAGTTTGTATAATTCACGAATTAATATATCCATTTAATATGTACTGTTCTATGATTGTCATGTTCTTGCTTATGAAAAATATAATGGCAAACAATTCGGTCCTTTTTTTCACAATGCTTTCAACTTAGTAAAGAGACTGACATTGATCTAATAATCACAAAAAATGAATAGAAGTACCGACTATATTACAGAGTAAGAAAAAATGCACTTAGTGCTATAAAGATGTGTAGCAAAATAGCATTCATACAACTTTTGGTGAGTCGTAAGTATGGAGAGAATTTCTTGGAGAGTGATACTGGGATGAAATCTCTAAAAAATACAAAGGTAATTTTAGGACACAAAAATATAAAGACCACAGAGAATGGAGCTAAAATCAGAAAGATAACTTCCTCATTTATCTATCTCCAAATTAGGCCTTGGCTGCTTGTCATAGTATAATAAAAAATGTAAAAATTGGTTTTGTTTCTTTGATTGCCTTTTTCAGTTATTTAGAAATAATTCATAATAGCTTCGATGAAAAGATCTTACCATTGCAAACTCAGCTCCCAAGCCACTTGTAAAAGAATGATTCAAAACTTAAATATTAAACTTTGCTCAGAATAGCAAGTAAAATCCTCTCTGTATAATTTCTTATAATGCTTTTCAGTAAAGACAAGGCATGCGCTTACTTCCTGAAGGTTTCATAAAAGTACATCTCATAATAAGGTGAAAAGTGTTCTCTTGGGTTCCTCAAAAGCGTACAAAATTATAAAATCAATTTATATCAGGGGCTTTAAAACACAGCTTCAATATCTTGCTATGTGTTATTCATAAGTCTAGAAAATAATATCAACTGCTGAGTTTGACATTTTACCAGCAATTGCAAAACTAGAAAAAAATTAATAATAAATTTCAAGTAAGAAAAAAATGAAGGACACAATGAAGGACTTCCTTTTTTAGTTTATTGCCAACAAGCAATTTTCAAATTTTATTTCTAAAATATCACGGTGGTGCAGTGATGTACCTCTTCCCCATCTATTGGATTTGATAGCATCATGCTTCTGAAAAGAACCTAAAGGGCAATTCTTGCAGTCGAAGGTGAACTTTACCATGTCCTTTTCTGAGTCTTGTTTCCAGGATTGCCAGGCAAATGTGGAAGAAATGTTGGAGCCAGTAACTGTTAGGATGTCACTCTTTTTCTTCGCTTTTCTAAACTAAATAATATTGATCTCTGTGCAATTCATCTATTTGATTTTTTTTTAAATGATATAAAAAGACAAGTAATTCTCCAGTGTTCGTTCTGTCATGGCGACTAATCAGTTTTTCTTTGCCTTGCATTTGACAACTTGTCCAAATGCTGTGTCAGCAACAATTTTCATTAACGCATTCAACACACATAGAATGTTCACATTGTCAGATAACCCTTATAAATGGCAAGAGTTCCACTGAATTGCTTAAGAAAAAGTGATAATCGCCAAGGAAAACAGTATATAAAAATACATTTACTTTCGCAAAACGGGTCTCTCTGGCGTGAAAAATCCAAGCGTAAACTCTTTTATTCCTATAAAACTAACTTAAGCAGTAAACACATATGTCTGAGCCCTTAAATTTATTCATATCAGTCACTTTAATGTGCTTAAACTGGGACTATAAAATCCTTGCCTGAGAAGTAATTATAATATTCACACTAAGTAGGGGTAATAGAGACTTTTGTATAATGTGATCCAAAAGTCAGGAAGAGGCTGGAATCAGAGTGGTAACAAAAATATCCAGAGTCAGTTTGGATGTGTGATGAATCTACATACGGATTGTTACTTATTTTTCAAAAACACATTCGACCAGGACAGGGGAGGTTTTGAAAACTAAGTGTACTATGCCAGGTGTGATCAATCATTTTAGTAAAAGGTTCACCAGAATTCTATTATTTCCATCTAGATATATTATAACCTGTAGAACTGAATTGAAAAGTATAAAGAGATTAAAATGAAAAAAAATGACTGATAAAAACATTACATGTTAGATAAGAATTCAATGCCATTCTTGATCCTCATCATACAAATCCGAGTTATATGTTTTTTACTTTATAGGGTTGCCACATTCACACTCCTAAGTTTGATCTTCACAAGTGAAATTTGTGATAAACTCTAGATCTTAGTGGAAAGAGTTGTACCAGTTCGCTTTTTGCTATGCTTACTTAGACAAACACAGACCAATAATCGAAAAACATGTATAAAAAGTCAGCTTTGCTTGTAAGAGAAAAATCCTATTCATATGAACCAGAAAATTAAGAATAAGTCCACATAAATCACAGATTTTTATGAGTTTCAGTCCTCAAAGAGGCAGGGCGGGGGCAGTCAAGAGATCGATTCTTCTGATAATGGGACTGATTGACAATATGAATCAAACAGAATCAATTCTGTCTCAGAAGAAATTATGTTTCATGATGAAACTCTTGGTGACTTGTATTATAAAGTAACTCAATATTCCCTTACTACCTATTTGCCTAAGTTTGACCATAAATAAACAAAATACTATCATCATTTAAGCCTGTCAAATCTTATTTTCATGGGTTGCATTCAAAGTGGTATTGTAAAATACAAATAATTCCTTTGGTGGAATTCATTCACAGGTGTCTAGTGTTTTCTCTCATGATTATCCTTTTCAGAAATTCCAGTGTGTTTTTAATTACATTTATTTTCTCTCATGCATAATTGATTTTAATTTGTATTTTTCACCTATCTCGCTCTATTATATCCAATCTTTTTTAACATGATAGCTCTATCATTTGAAACATTTTTCTGGTTATTCTAGAATGCCTTGAATTATCTAACTAGGATATATCAGGTGTTTATGCTATGGATTCTGTAAATATTCATAATGTCTTTATCCAAGTATCATACATTATTTTGATCATGTTAGGTCATAAACACTATGAAGTCTTATAAAAGTCTGCTTGCTTCATTTTTCAAATTGCCAAGATAGGCCTAACCCAGTGATTACTGTAACATGTAAGCTCATCTGATATATACAATATATGATAGAGTTATTATCCCTTTCTCTTTCTATCTGTGAATTATATCTATAAACCGTGGGGCATAAACAAAGACAAATCTAAAAAGTTACACAAAGAAATACATATTTGTTAGGGATCCCAGAACTGAAAGATAAAAAAGAAATCCAAAACTTCATTCATTTTTCTAACCAACAAAAGAATCACACTATGTTTGAAATCTCCTGGATCATTATAGCAAAGAATGGAGTCTATGCACATTTATACTCTCTTCCCTCTCACCACCACTCAAGATCACCCAACAGTCCAGGTGATGACAGGGGGCAGGCTAGTCCAAACTGACAAGAAAGATCAGTTGAGATACAGGCTAAGAAAAGACCTCTAGAAAGAATATTCTCCTTTCCTACCGAGACTGTTATCTCCCTTCTTTAAACACAGACACCACATAGCTCAGGGCCATCCTAAAGTGGGATTCTGATTTTGCTACTATGATGCCATGCATATGAAATACTTTTTTTCCCCAAAATCGAAAATCCATTTTCTCTATCTAGGCTGCACCATGGTAGCCCAGCTGAATAGAACCAAGTTTATTCCCTCAAGCAGCAGTAACCAAAAATTTGGAGGCCCAGTGTCATGAAGTGAACAAAAAATATTAATTAGTACCTAAAAATTGAAAGTGGCCTTGTGTTTAGAACAATACTCAACAAAATAGGCCAGCACATAAACGGAATGATGTCTGGCTCTCTAAAGAAGACAAAAAAATCCCCTACTATGATTCACAAAATATCTAGGATACACTAAAAAGAATTGTTTATCCTAATAACTTGGAGAATCAGAAGTTGAGTGAGAAAAACAATCAATTTACACCAACAATAGGATCTAAGAAATGTTGGAATTATTTCACAAAGATTTTAAAGCATCTATCATAAACATGATTCGGTAGGCAATTACAAATTCTTTTGTGACAAATGAAAAATAGAAAATTTCAGTGAAAAAAGAAAGTTGTTTAAAAAATTATATTACTAAAACTGATTACAAAAATAAATTAAAAAAAAAAAAAGTCTTGAGAGATTGGCCAGAATAGGATGGAGAAAATAGAGGTTAAAATCATTAGACTAAGGTGAAATTAAGATACTTCAAAGAGTCTAAATAACAGAGGTAAAGTAAACCAAAAAGCTTGAGGAAAAATAAGATCTCTAGGAACATATTAAACAATAATAGAAGAACAAATATTTTATTAGAATGCAAGGAGGCAAAAGAAAAGATTGAGACTGAAATAATATTCCAATAAATTAAAGGTTAAAACCTCCTATATTTTGCAAAAAAAAAAAAAAAAAAAACCCAAAAAAACAAACAAAACAAAACCTCAGGTCAGAAAGTTTGAGCGAAACTTGATAAGGAGACCTAAAGAAATTTGTGCTCAGAAACATAATTTAATTTCTGAAGATGTCAGGCAAAGTGAACACCTAAAAAAAAAAAACAAAAAGAAAGAAGAAAAGAGCTCTTCATTTAAAGTTTATATTCAGCAGAAATATTTTTCCAAGAAAGAAGAGAACATAAATACAGTATCAGAAGAAGAAACACTAACAGACTTTTTCATTGCATTCAGATGTAGCTAATGGAAATTGTTTATAGAATGAAAATTAGAAATGCAATAATCTTGAAACATTAGGAAAGAAGACAAATAAAAAAAATGAAAATATGAGTAAACAATATACCATCCTTCTCCTTATGATTTCTCTAAATAAATGTGATATTTCAAAGAAATATACAACACTTGGTGCATATAACAACAACATCTGAAAGGAAGAAGCATGAACACTTAAGTGGAAGTGAGGCATCCTAGCTTACTGTGAGGTAGTAAATTTTGATTTCAGTATCCTGATAAGCAAATGTGGACTCAAACACTTGTAGTCACCACTAAAAAAACTGGATCATAAGGGTACAATAAGCAAACATTGATAGAACTGAAAGAATAGATGAAAAAATGAACTATACTTTGGGCTTCAACACCACATCCTAGGTTTATTGCTAGAACTGACTGCCCAATAGAAAGAAAGGAAATTACAAGAGCTGAACAAACCAATGAAGTCTGGTCTATTTGATGTATTTAGACAGTTCCATCCCAAAACAACAAAAAGAGGAGTAAACATATTCTTTTGCACATACCTATGGAATGTTCATTAAATAAATGATATCCTAGGTTGTACGAGAAATCTCAAAGTGTTTAAAGAAACAAATCTTACACAATAGACTTTTTGACCCTAAAGAAATCGGTTATATAATTTCACAAATGATAGATACAAAACAGGCAATCCTCAGATCAGTTGGTAATTAAATCACACACTGCTTTATAATTTGATTTTGCAAGGATCACAACTCAAAAACTTTATAGATGAGAACTCTAATGAAACCTTTACTCATCTCTTTGGAATACAGCTAAAGCAATATCAAGCGTGAAATTTTTACATTAGAAAGCAGGGGGGATGGCAAATCAATAATCTACATTCTAATCTTTAAGAAACAACTAAAGGAGTAAAATAAACCCAATGCAAGCAGAAAGAAATTAAATGACAATAAGGGCAGAAAAGGTAAAATTAAAAATAGCGAAGATATCAATAAAGTGAAAGGCATCAATAAAATGTATAGACCATTAGTAACACTGGAAGTAGTAAAAACAGAAAAAAAAATTCTTAATAAAAGGAATGAAATAGGAAGTACTACAAATATTTTTAAATGAAAGAATTCTCTAGGTTATTGGTCCGATTACTTAAAACCCACAAATGATCAAATCTCAATCAGGATAAATACTTGATTAACATTAGATACATATATGACATTAGGTTTATAATTTAAAATCCCATGAAACACAACTTCAGATGAAGGTTATTTCTAGTGGAGAATTCGACACAAAATTTAAGAGAATTATCATCAACTTTTTACACTTTATTCCAGAAAGTGGAAAGAGGAGAAGATGCTCAAAAACACAACTTTATATCTAAACCTCTACATCAAGCAAAAATAGCCAATCAGAATTTTAAAAAAATACTTGATATTGATGGATGCAGTTCACAAAAGATATCTCACATTGTTGCCTAAGAAGGCAACATTTTAACTAACTTCACAGTAAGTACCATAAACATATCTGAAATCTTTTAATATATAATTTTATTAAAATTTATCAAAAATTACACAAACTTACAGGATAAACAATGGATACAGAAAGGCAAAGCATCAGATCTAAGCTAATTTGCAAAGGGTCCAAGGGAATGAGAAGAGGGCCAAGGGGGAGGGGAATGGGAATTCAGAGGAATAATGATATTTTAAGAACAAAAATCTAATAACCTGAATTGAAAACAGTGATTTATTGATATATCTGAGATTTTTCATGTCATTTGAATTATCATTCTCATGAAGTTTTTTTTTTAAAGATGTAATAATAAACTTGATTCTTTATTTTAAAACTATATATATATATATATATCAGATTCTTCCTTTTTCAGCTAAACTATTGTTTAAGCATGTGCTATCTGTTAAAAAAAACTGAAATCAATAAATTCTTAATGCCAAAGTTTTCCTGATAGAAATAACACTAAGAAGAGTACATAAAATATTATACAATTAAGGAATAATTTCAAAATTTATTTTCAACAGTTTCCCAAGAATTACAATTTTAGATGTATTTAAAAAATGTTCAATTTTTTATCTACCCAGGATTATTCCTATGTATAAACTGATGAGTGAGAGAAGGCAACGTTTTTATACACCCTCAAACTAGGTCATTTTGCTATATTATAGTTTGCTATATTTTTTCTTTTAAACTTGAAGTTAAAAAGCAAAGTCAGAAATATACAATTGCTAGAAGAACGATGAAATGCTTAGTGCTGTTTTTTTCCCTACAGTTTGTCTCTCAAAACAGCTCAGCCTGTTCAAAGTTATTTCATTAAGGCTTTGAATGTTTTTGTTTACTATGAAGCATTATTTCAGAAGATAGCAATTTAATTCCTATCATGAGTGTTATTTTTCAGTGCTATTTTTTATTTCAAAAATGTTTGCCAACTATTGTTTAACATAGTGCATCCCAAATAAATTTCTAACTTCTGTAGCAACTGATATATGCTCAAAATTACCTTTTTCAAAGGGAGTAGGGGAAGAGGAAAGTAAAAGTCGCTAAAAGGAAGGGGGTAGACACAAAGTAGATTATCTACAGGAATGAAAATGGCACAATGAAACCTATCATTCTGTATAATTAATGTACATTAATAAAAATTATTATCTTCAAAAACCTCCAGAGAGGGGGCTGGGGATTTAGCTCAGTGATTAGAGTGCTTGCCTTGTAAGCACAAGGACCTGAGTTCGATCCCCGGCACCACCAAAAAAAACAAAAAAAAAACTCCAGAGAGTAAAGATTTGTCACAACTTTATTTTTCTACTTGCAGCTGAAAGGCAGGTATTTATGTAATAATCTGTTCCATTTGTGATTAAACAATCAAAATTATTAATTCTGATTATGACCAAAACTTTCTCTCACCTGAAAGCAAATCAGCTTTAACATTTTACATCTGTCTCTTATTCCAGACAAATAAAATGTGGAAAAATTAAAAACGAAATAAATGGATGAATTATGAAGAGCATAAGAATAATTTTTTGCAGAATTATATATTTATCACAGAATTTTCATACTCTCAACATTGGTGACTACATAGAGTGATCTCATTGTGTTTAACATACTTTGGAACACAAATTATTAAACAATTAGCCAATTATGACCTGAAATAGCATAAAGGCCCATGTGAGACTAAAATACAACCACTAATGTTTTAATATGTTGCTAATGGATGGATTATTCTGGTAGACGGTATTGACTGTGTACTGTGGGTCTTTAAAGAAAACAAGTGTGCTTTATTTTAGAGATAATATTTTTGAACAAAAATAAATTTATTTAGTGATGTCTTTAAAATCAAATAAAGTACACATTATATTTGGCTTTGGTAAATGAGTGACATGTAAATCAAACTGTAATACATTAAAGAATTGAAAGCAGTTAATTTGTAATAACTACCTTTATAAGTTAATTTTTATCAGCCTTTTACAATTTTAACTTATTAATTTTGTTGTTCTTGCTATATTAGCAGGTAACATTTGTTATTTCCTTATTGGTTCCTCTAAACTTTCTGCTAAGATAATGAAGTGGCCAGTTAAAATTTTAGAAATGTTATTTATTTAACAACCTATCACTGTTTTCTGGGATACCATAAAATATTTTATACATAACCTAATGCACACACATGTATGCACACATGAACACATATTATCATAGAAGAAAGCAAACTATTGTTACAAAAGGGAGTTACCAGGATTCTTCCAAAATAATTATAGGTAGGAAACTGATGGCAAAAGAGCCAGAAAATATATTTTAAAGATTCGCTGAAATACGTGACATGCTATAAAGTTTACTCATTTTAACTATATAATTTCATTAGTAGTAGAGTTGCCGAGTTGTGCTGCTAGCCCCTTTATCTAAATTTAGAACATTTCCATAACCCAGACGAAAATATTGTTGCCTGCCAGCAGTCATTCCCTATTCCCAGCTCATGCCAACCATCAGTACAGCTTTGTCTTCTCCAGATGTTTCTTTTCTGTAGCATGTAATAACAGCTAGATTTTTTAGTCAGTGTAATGTTGTTATTATTCATTCATTTTGATATTTATTAGCAATCTCTTCCATTGCACTTTCAAATATTACTCCATTTTACAGGTAGATAACATTTTTTTTTTTCTTTTTTTTCCCATTCACCAGTTGACTGACATTTGAGTGATTTATATTTTTTGGTTATTATAAATAATGTTGCCATGAACATTCATATTTAATCTTTCTGGTGCACACACCGTTTTCTTTTGTTTTTCCTATGGGCTGCATACCTAAGAGTATAATTGCTAGGTCTGTGGTAGCACCTTGATATATTAAAAGATTGCTCAACTACTTTCCAATGTGGTTGCATTATCTCACACTCCAACCAACAAAGTTCCAGTTTCTTCTCGTTCTCACCAGCCCTTAGAATTACCTGTCTTTTTTAGTATACATATTGTGGTGGGTGTGAACTGACTCTAAAAATGTAACTGGTGTAGAAAAAGTTAAGGATCATTGAATTTTATAATTGAAACCTGTACAATTGTTTTCTTACCTATTTTATCACGTGTTTAATTTCCAACATAAAAACCAAAGGAAACAATGTTCATACAAGTTTAGCACTTTCACTCTTACCTTGCATATTTATAAAGGTACATTTTAAGAGAATTACATGAGACAATATGCTTCGCTTGAAATAGTTTGGCTATTTGGTATCTGCACATCAGACACTGTCTCTTGTGCTATTATAAAGCCACAGGCTGTGTTTTGGTCACTTTGCAGGTGTAATGTGACATTAGGGCCAGATGTTTAGCACTCAATGGGATATATGCGTTCATTAGAAAATACAGGTAACTATGTTTCTAGTGAAATCTTTTAAGCAGCTGGGTTTGAGCCTCTGCTATGTTTTCCCAAACTCGGAACACAAAAGTTCACATACCAAAACTTTAACCTATAATACTCTTCTGGCAGCTCTGGAAAAGTCGGTTTTAGTAGAGAAATTGAGCAATTTTCACATTCATTAATGACTGGCAATGGGCACTTTTCCTGTATTACATATGCACCCTGTATATAAAGTTGCTTTAGTACCCTCTAAGTACTCTAGTGATAGTTAATGGGCAAATATACATCCTGCTCCTTTGTCTTTGATTTCTCACATGTTTAAGACTACTGTATGTATGTATGTATGTATGTATGTATTAAAAGAGTGATGGAAATTAGTTTGTTAACATAATTAGACCATCCCAACATATCCGTGCTTTCTTATTTTCAACACAAAGCCAAAAGAAGTTAAAAATAGTTTTCAATTTGCTTTGATATTGTACTCATTGTAAAAACGTCTTGCTGCACAGAGAAGCACAGTGATTCTTTATCTTTTGTAATTTCACTCTCACTTGGTTGAGTATTGACTATATTAGGTACTGTACTAAATTCTTAACGAAAAGTACTGTGTGCACATTCCTCCCCAAAACACTATTTTGATTGATAAATTATTTGGTTTTTTTCAGGCCTAGGATATTTTGATTGATGTAAGAGTGGACAAGTAGTAAAAATAGGGATTTTAAGTGTTTGGATTTTAGTTTTATTACTACTGAATGAACATCCTATATTTCCTGAAATTGACATTTAGGAAAAGGTAATTGTGTGTGCAGAAATATACACATACTTAGAGTTAATATACTGTAGATATAAGGGTATATCTAACTACAGATCTTTCATGTGTAGCATCTTAATATCAAGGAGGCAACCAAAATGATCTAACATATGAAGAACATATTTCAGCACCTCTTCGGCATATACGACCTGGGTATCCATTTATATAACTATTTAGTTGATATTAGCATTTTAGTCTGACTAGTTTTACACTGAAAGAATGTACAAGTAGTTTATCATTCACAGCCCAGCACTGTGATTTTCAATGAGCAAAACAGAGTAGTTAAAAAAGAAAATATTTTCTTGATAGATATTAGATTCACAAAAACAATTGTGTGCCCTATTTTTAGGAAATGATGAATAACACACTGCAAAGCATTTTTTTCTGACAAGAAAAGCAACATAAACATTTCAAAGAAGATGCAGATGTCAGATATTAATGATGACCAATGTGTATCCTCATGGTCCAGTAGTTGTTGGTAATTTCAGCAAAATGATGTTCCTCCCAGCATCTTTTCAGTGTGGCTGTGCAAGATTGACAGTAATTTTAAATACTGTTGACAACTACTTCCCTTACCTTCCAGCAGGCAGTCAGTTGTAGTTCACTCAAAACAGTGATTCCCAACTTCTCTCCCATTCTATAAATAGTCATTTAGTACAAAGCATCCTTGAGCATAGACAGTCAACTGAACAATTAGAAGCTCAATAGCAGCCAGCGAATCAGCTTCATTTTTAACATATGATCCCCTTAACTTGTAAATTTTTTCAGACATTATTGTTTGACACCAAGGAAAGAATTGCTTCTCTGATAAGAAAGTAGATTGAAATTACTCAATTAATCTAACTGAAGACAAATATATGAAGTAAAAGTTTACACCAAAAGAAAATGTGACATAGTAAAGAACTCAAAGATACAAACCTAATGACACTGCTAACATTTCCTCACATTATCCGTTGCCATTCCAAATATTTAAACTTTTGCTTATGGTGTTTTCATCATCCGAATGGTGTTTCTTTTCCTTTCATTTTTAAAAATTTTACTGAGAAACGATCTCGTATCGCACTGAATTATTCTTCAGGAAATACTCACCTGCTTTGTGTTACTATAGTGCCCTATGCGATTCTATTATTTTTTCACTTAACATTTCACATTAAAATACTCATTACTGTGTTGCTGCTCAAATGAATCTTAAAGTCACGCTTACTCTGTTTCACTAACATTTCCATTGCTAGATTTCAATGCTACAGTGTAGCATACTGCAACTGCTTGTTTAGTGTTGATAAGTCGAAATTCTTACAGTGAAAATAGGGCCAGAGTAAAAAAAAAAAAACAAAAAAACAGCATTTGCTGGGTCGTTTTCTGTTTTTATTTTTCCTTTCTTTCCTGGGACTAACATTTTTTAAAATGTTACCTTAATTTTGTTTCTGGCTTAAAGGAGAGAATTAGTCACATTAAACTTAAGGGAAAGCCCAGGACAATATTTAAGAACATACCGATTATTGTTTTAATATTCCAAATCTTTTTTGTTTTGAGTGCTGTATGGAATAAAACACAGCCATTTAATTAATAGAAAAATAAAACAAATTATTATGAACTATTGTGACAAAAAAGGTTCAATGCATTCGTTGATTTTAAGTTTAGTATCACAACATAACAGATACAACTACTATAAACACAAAATTACATTATTTACTGATAAAATACTACTAGCTTTTGAAGTTTGTAGCTTGCAATTTTTTTTAGCTTTGTTTTTATTAGTGTACGTCTGTAGTACACGATGAACACATTCTTAATGGGGCATTGGTACATGTAAATAACACATCTTTTGCTCTTTTTCATCCCTTCCTGCATGCCTTGACCCTCCCTCCATCTCCTGGTAGCTTGTAATATTTAAATAAGTTATTTAATTGAGAAGAATTTAATAGCTACTCACTTGATATTAAACTATTTTCTTTTTTAACTTTCCAATAGACATAAAAGTCCCTCCCCCTAAAAGTAGTCTCATGTGTAGCTTACATACTCTAACTTCCTTTGATAGTTCAGATCTGCTGAGTTTTAGGGTTTAGATATTAAATCAAGTATCTGTGAGAGCAGAGTGAATGTCTACGAGCTCCTTCAGAGAGTGCAGTTTTGTTGAAAAATTGGCACAATCTTCATTGCTCTACCTGTCCTGGCAAAAGACTGTCCACTATGTGAGAAATTTTGGCATTATTCACGGGAATTTCTTAAACTAAATCAAGAAATCAGCATTGCTAGTTAGATTACTGGAACGGTTTGGTTCTCCTAAATATGACAATGTGTAAACCAGAGACCACATAAAACAAACAGATGAAGCAGGTGTGAGAGAGACTCCGAATTGGAAGACTGCCAGCTCATCACCTCCACCAATGTTTTATTATCTAACCAGAAACACATTTTGTTGATATTTAGACTCCTTCCCCCTAGATTAACTTCTGCCAGCTGGATACAGTTCAGTGAACGCAACGGGAATCACTATTCAAGACTCAGCTACCTGATCGGCACTTTAGTCTATTCTGTGCTCACAATTTTTGCCTGTTTGCATCCAAATATTTTGATATAAGCATACAACTTCAAGTGTTTCTCAGAACAGCATAGAAATATGTGCCTGAGTTGTCTTTACATCTAAATTTGTTTTAAAAATAATTGAGATAACGTTCAGATAAATAAAATATAATCACTAAATTGCTTCTCTTTAAGTAATAAGTACAAATTCACAGTTTATAAGGTTAAATGTATGAAAATGTCATAGGTTACAAAAGATATGGTCAGTGTTGGAGGGACAGGAAATGCATCTGTACAACAAATCCTAAAAATTCTGTTGACTGTGACTCTTTCTGTCTCTGAATTGGATGTGGTTAAAAAGCAATAGGCTTCTGTTGTCTTTACCCCATTGTATATTCAACAGCTATGCAGAAACATCTGTTGTTATGCCTATTTTCTAAGTCATCACAGAACTAATGCGAACACTCACATACATGGTCACCTGTTTCACTTATAATGGTGGAGCATTATGATTTTTTTTTTTTACTACCAAAGATAGAGATAGGTTTACAGAGATTTATTTTAAATAACAAATAGTGGCAAAAACATGAGAAAGAAGAATAAAATTTTGGTCGAAGAATAATAATAAATTTAGAGAACATTTTCCTTATATATGGCACATAATGGTTTGATGTTCTGATGGTCATTTAAGAAAGGTAAATATTGGGTAAAAATGACATTTAAAAAAATACATCCACAGAATGTATATAGGTTATTGAGCTTTGACAAAGGTATGAATTCATTAAAACATCACTCAAGTTATTCATTTCTCAAAATTCCTTATTACAGTACAGAAAAGTCCTCTAACAGCCTTTGGGTAGAAAACCACTGTAACTCAGATTTCCTTATTGTAGCACTTCTTATATACAGAGAACAGACTATTTTAGGTCTCCTTTCACTTATCTTGTTTGTGAAACTAATTTGTGTGGTGTTTTTCATTTCTGTAGCTGAGAATTATTCCATTTTCTTCTAAAATATATTTACCCATTACTTGTGATTAAACATTATTTCTCTTGGTCTTCTTAATAAATAACGTCCACTGGGACATTTTTACAAGTAGTCTTATGGGTGTGTGTTTGCATTTTTCTTACTTTATGATTTGATAATTTAATGACTGAGTCATGTGATAAATAGATATATGTTCAATTTTGTAAGATATTTTAAAATGTTTTTTCAAATGGTCACATGATTTTACACTCTCACTAATATAACAAAGATTATTTCACTTTACATCTTCATTAACACTTGGTATAATAAAGCACTTTAAGTTTAGTCATTCTAATGTGTATAAAATGGCATCACATTAATTTAGTTTGTATTTTCCTGATGACTAAAGATATTGAGCACCTATAAAGATGTATATAATATATCTCATATATATTATATATTGTTAAATATATTCCTAGATACTAAATTTTTGTAGCTATTTGTAAATGAGATTAGATTATTGATTTCTACTTCAAATAATTCACCATTGTTTCAGACTAGTGCTCCTGATCTTTTGAGTCTTTGTTTGCGGATACACTGATTTTGCATCCTGCAAGTTTTTTGTTTGTTTGTTTGTTTGTTTGTTTGTTTTTTGTGGTGCCAGGGATCGAACTCAGGGCCTTGTGCTTGCAAGGCAAACACTCTAACCGCTGAGCTAAATCTCCAGCCCCCTGCAAGTTTGTTAAATTTATTATTTCTACATTTTTGGGAAGTCCTTGAAGTTTCTGCATTCAAGATTGCTGGCAAACTGAAAATTTGACTTCCTTTCTTTCAAGTTTGGATGCCTTAATATTTATTTATTTATTTGGGTTTTTTTTTTTTTTGGTTTTTTTTTTTTTTTGGTCTGATTGGATTGCCTATGACTTTCAGATCTATGTTAAATTTAAAAATTCTGAAACAGATATCCTTGTTATTTTCTAGACCTAAGCTTTCAGTTTTCCTCATTCAATATAATATTACCTGAAGGCTTATTACCTATACACATACAGAGAAATGTATATGCTATTTTCTACCAATCTGTCATTTGACTTCATTTTCTCAACAGAAGATTTAATTTTAATTTTGGTGAACTCCTGTTTATAAACTTCATGTGATTGTTGCTTTCTATTATCTGAAATATATTGCCTACCACAAGATTGTTAATATTTTTTCTTGAAAATTTGAAATTTTGTTTTACTATTTATGTATATGATCCATTTTTAGATTTACATCTTGTTTGGAGCCTTTAGACTCTTTTAAAAATATATATAAAAGTGGTTTCAGAAAGTTTGTTCTTTTTTTAGAAAACTTAGGTATTTTTGTTAGAAAATATTTGAGCCAATTTAGGTGGGCCAGTTCATGGACTGCATGTTGTTGAACTGAATGCTGTCTTAATTCTTAGGCCAAAAAACATTTTTTTTCTTTTTCTTTTCCTGTGGTGGTATTGAACATAGGACCTTACATATGGCAGGCAAGGATGTTGCCACTGAACTACATCCCCAACCATTTTTATTTTTATATTTTGAGATAGAAACTTGCTAAGTCCTAACTGGTCTGGAACTCGTGATCCTTCTGCCTTAGCCTGTCAAATAAATGGGATTATGAGTGTATGTCACCACACTGGCATATTCATTTGATTACCATAGATTTAAAATAAATCTGAAGTTATACAGCACATTTCTTCTAGCTTTTTTTTCTCCTTTTGAAAATTTCTCTAAATTCTCTTTGTTCTTTAACTACAATATTTAAAACTGTTTAATATTTTTTAAAATATAGTTTCACATTATACTTGTAGTCCTCTAAATAATATAGCTTTTAATGGTTTAAAAATTTTTTTAGAAGTTTTGTAACACCATACATTTGTCACAAACATTTGGCAACATCAAGGTTTTCACTTATGTTTGTTGTATTTTGATGTTCTAACAAATGGTATTGTTTAATAAAATGTTATAGTAGTTCCTTATTAATCTCTGAAAATACTACAGTTTCCTGAACCTTATATTCTTCAAACTTCCAAGTTTTTCATAAAAACAAAAATATTTTATTTATACGATCATATTGTCATAAAAATGGAAAAATATTTAATCATGCTCCAACTTTCGTTTTCCTTTCTTGTCTTACTGCACAGGTTAGGATCTTTGGTGGGAATTGATGAGGTCAGATATTGTTCTTCTTCTGATTTAGGCAATAAATCTTTCAGTCTTTCAGTGTTTAGTTGTGGTACCGACTTCAGATTGTTCAGAGACAGTAAGGTAATAGAAGATATTTCTTCCACCATGTAAGGGGAGTCTCTGAACTCTTTGAAGCAGGAAGAAGAAGGAGGAAGCCACTTCTATAAGCTGTCTGCTTCTTCCCTCTCTCTCTGCTTCCTCGCTGCCATGAACTGAATAGTCTTCTCTGCCACGTCCTTCCACCATGTCGTTTCTATCTTGGAGCCGAGTAACCATGAGCCACTAGCCAGAATAAACATTTCTCTCCTAAATAGTGATTTTCTCATGTATTTGGTCACAGTGATGAAAAGTTAATGCATATAATTTGTCATTTTTCATTTGTTAATAAAGTAAATTACATTTTTGAATGTTAAAAGAACTATACAAATATACCCTTTCCAATTGCAATGAAGTTTTCTACGTATTACTGAGTTCAACCTGTTAAAATTTGGCTTAGAAATTCATGATTTTATTTATGAAGTGTATTAATGTGCAGTTTTATTATAATTGCTTTCTTTAGTTTTGGTTCTTGGATAACCTTGACCTTATAAAATTAGGAAGCATACATCTCTTTTTCTGAAAGAATTTGTATAGAATTCATATAATTTATTGTTTAAATATCTGATAAAGTTCTTCAGTGAAGCAACTTCTGATACCTATTTTTATAGAAATATATTTAATATATAATTCAATTCATTTTTAGGCATAACTAGATTTTCTGTTTCTTCTCATCTCTGTTTTTATAACTTTTGTGTTTCTTAATTTTGTCCAGTTCCTGTAAATTTTATCATATCTCGAAATAAAATTCATTCATGATTTCTTTGAAATCCTTAATAAACATGATATTGATATCTCAAATTTCATTTTCAATATTAATTTGGGTTCCTTTCTAATTTTATGATTAGTGACACTAGACTACTATAAATTCTATTCATCTTTCCTGAAAAATAAATTTCATTTCTGTTGATTTTATTTTAATGCATTCTGTACTCTAAGCAAATGCATAGTATGTCAGGTGAGCACACATTTTCCCTCTCTAATAGACATAGTTTAATCCGAAAAACCAAAAGTCTTTCTTCCTTTTTGAGATATAAATTTGTGAATACCTTTCATAATTATTCAGAATGTAGACCACAATTGTCTACCTTAATGACTAAAACAAATGTCATGTCAGATCATCCCATGATGGTGCTCTGTGTCTACTTGGACTGTGACCTGGTCAGAATTTCTGGAGACTTCCTGTGTGGATTTCTGAAATGCTGCTCTCCAGGGCTCCTCCCCTCTAATAGAGTTCACTGGTCAGGTACACACATGCTTGTGTTTTATAAAGCTGTATTTCTCAGCTCATTGTAGAGAAACAGAACTTGCAGTATATATAGACGTACATGGAGAAGGAATTTTGTCACATGGTCACAGAAGCTGCAAAGTCCAAATTCTGCAGTGTGAAAGTCCCTTAAGTACAAAGGCCAGAAGCAGCTGTAAAACTCTGCAGATAGTTTGTCCCAGAAAAGTGTCAGACAGGTGGAATTCTCTATTACTTTTGGCAAGGTGACCCTTTTTTTTTTTTTTTTTTTCTACTCGGGCCTTCAGTTGATTGAGTATGGCTCACCCACATTAGTCAGGGAAATGTACTTTACTGAAGCTACTGATCTAAATGTTTATATCCTTCAAAAACCAGACAAAACCATCTAGAATTTTGATGTCCATACCTGAGCACTCCATTGCTCAATATAGTTGACATATAAAATTCACCATCACATATTAAAGAGGACAAATAAAAAATTCTCACTATTAATTAGGTATTTTCTCTTATTCAACAAGTTGCAGACATTTATGTTTGTGTTCTCTATACCTTGTACTCCACCAGGTAAATTCATCTGGTAAATTTTTGGTAATTATTAACACAATCTGAAAAAGCTGCAATCTGGCAGCACAGCAGCTTGCCAAACATGCAGAATTTGGAGATCGATCAAACCGAAATTTAATGCTGTCCCCAAATATTATCTTTTGACTTAGTGCACATGTAACTTCTCTGACTTGTCTATAGGTTGCTGCAGTAATAACTATTTTGCAAGAATGTTGGAAGACTTTTAAAAGGCACAATACAATATTTTGGAACAATGTTCATGGTAGAGGAGTATTTTTATAGGGCACTTTAGGATCACAGGAAGTTTCATTAGTGGTTTTCTGTGACTATCCATATTTCTGGACAAACCATTTTTTAAAACACAGCTATAGCAATCTTTTGAAAGTACACTTCATGTCATACCCTTCCTCTGCTTCTTCACAATGACTTTCAATAGAAAGAAACAATTCTACCCCTTGGCCTAAATTTTAATCCAATGTGATCTGATCTTGCCCACGGAAAGATTTTGAAGTGATTGTGCCTGTTGATTGTGTTTTCCCCCATTTCTGTGTGGCTACTTTGTTCTTGTCTCATGTCTGCCCTCAAAGTGACCTTCCCCTGATTTCCTTAAAGACTGTACAGAAGCACATATGCCGTATACACCCTGCTCATTAATACGGAGCTTGACACAGAGAGAACCTAAATACTTTTTTTAAATGAATGAATAGATATTTTCAGACCTCCTCAAACTTTACCTAATCTTCTTGATTTCCACCTCGCTCCTTTGATGTTTATATGGACAATATCACTAAGTTCTATTGATTCAAAATGATAAATCAAAGTAAATTCACTTATTAAAAATTTCAAATGTCCAGATTTTAAGAATAAAATGTAGAGCTATTGAACTGCTTTAATCTTGAGAAAAAGCAACCACATTTGCCAGCATTATACTTTCAAATTATTGGTGTAAGTACCTGTGGCCATTTCATTGAATTATAATGTTTTTTCTTCTATAGATTTTTCCTCTGTGTTCAGATGAATGGCTGAGCACATGTGTATCTCTTAATTTAGAACTCTTAGCTCAGGCCACTTTAATCAATCAACTGCCATGCGTGGTTCCCTAAATGTTTCTTTTTCTTGCCTCAGTAGGCATTTAAATTTCCTATTAGGAGTCACTGAGGCAAAAAACTAGCAGGTATCCTAGCAATTTGGAAGGTTATATTAATGACATTTTAATATTTTCAAAATGTAGAAGAAAAACAGGATACTTAACCAAGAAGTTACTTTTTTAGGGTGTAAAAGTTGGAACTTTGAAGTTGGAAATGGAAAATGCTTTTAAACCAGCATTCGTATTTCTCTTGCCCCAAGGAGAAAAGTGTTCTGTCCTATTTTAAATTAATTCTGTGATACTATTTCCCATTAAGAATTTTAAGTTGAATTCCTCTAAGATTTCCTCTAAAGTCTGGTGATTGTATTTTCCTAATCATGAGAGGAAATAAAAATATATTTCCACTAGCTGTTTAATGTATTTGCTCAGGACATTAGATAAGACAGTCTTTCTACATGATCCAAAAATATTATGTCTGGTCACCAGATAGTAGAATAGTAGCAAAAAATCTTATAATTACTTGTAATTAAAATGACTGTTAAGAAAAACCTATATTACAAGTATTTCAGGAAGTGATAATTATTGGGTTTATATATATGTTCTTACTCTCTAGATAGATAATCATGTATGCTTTGGTTTTAAAGTTGCTATGTACAGTTTACAAAAACTACCACGTGGGAGTTTACAGTGATAGGTATAAGAAACTCATTCTGAACCAGAATTACATGACAGAATTGTTTATTCACTGTTTTCAGACAGCAGCCATATAATTACATCCAAATCCAATTCATATTAAAGTCTTTATTCACTGTATCAATACATTTTAATCCTCTAACGGAAAACAATTCTTATTTCAAGTCATAAAAGAAGAACAGTGCTATTGTTAAATACTTGGAAAAGCATAGAGAAGAAATTTAAAATCAACTAATTTTACCACACAGCTGAAGGTGATTAGCATTATGCCATTCATTTTTTGTGTTCAATTCAAATTTTTGCTGCCTCTACTTCTCTGTGTGTGTATGTGCATGTGAGTGTGTGTGCACATCTCTCCATATATATGACTCCTCTCAGAAAAACTCCACCAAAATACGGTTGAGCAAATTATAATTTAGTTCTTTTTTTAAAAAAGAGGAGAAGGAGAAAGAGGAGAGAGAGAATTTTATATCATTTAGTTAATACCATTCATCCATATCTCCATATAAATTTTCTGTAGAAGGATCCAGGAAGTATCAAGAGCGAATATCTTAATGCAACATGTTGGTGAGAGCAGAAATCTTTATTATTTTCTCATGCATTAGAAATTGAACACAGGGATTCTAAATTATATACTACAAAAGGTGAGTTTATTGAAGCATCAACTTACATCATATTTTAATGTTGAGACACCTGGTTCACGCTTGTATTTTATTTTGTAACTATGAAATTTCAGATCTTTTAATACGTGTGCATTTTAAATCTATAAGATGAAGATATAGCACGAACTTGGAAATTTATTTATTTGTACTATATACATATAATTTGTTGTGTATACCTGGGAGAACACTAAGTACCCTTCTGGTGATACGTGTCTAAGTTGAGAAGGCACGTGATCTGCTACACGAAATACAATGTTCATGAAGAAGGAAAAGAGAGTCATTTGCAGGGAAATGGATGCACTTTGAGACCATAATATTAAGGGAAATCAATCAGACACACGAGCTTTAATACTGCATAGTTTCTCTCATACGAGAAACCACAAATATAAATAAATAGCAAAATAAAAGATAATACGAAGTAAGGAGATAGATCTTTTGCAAAAGTGAAGAGAACTCGGAGAAGGAAGGGGATGGGAGAAATGGAAGGGGAAAGGGATGCAAAAATTAAGATGCGTTATGTAGCTATGCCAGCTCCTCACAGTGAATGTAATCATGTACTGCAAACAGGTACTAAAACATAAAAATTCAAAATTTTTTTTAGATGTTTTACCACTGTATAACATAGATCTTTTATTTAGATATTTCTCTTTCTCTCCCTCCTTCTCCTTCTTATCCTCATCCTTGTTTTCCTCCTTTTCCTCTTCCTTCTTCTTCTCCTTTTTGGTCTCCTTCTTCTATTCATCTTCCTCCTCCTCCTGCTTTTTATTCTATTATTATTTTTAATAGTAGTAGTAGTAATAACGGTGGTAACAACAGAAGTACTGGGGATAGAAAACAATATAACAATATTTTCTTACTGAGTTACATTCCCACCTTTATTTTTATTTATTTTGAGGCAAGTTCTCGCTAAAATGCCGAATTTCCCAGGCTAAGCTGGAAATTGCCATCCTTCTGCCTCAGACTTTGACAGTGCTGGGATTGCAAGTATGCACTTCTAGGCCCTGCTTGACTCAGGGAATTCTTATCTAAATTGGTTTACATTTCACTCTGTAGCGTGTAATAAACATGCTGTTCTGTTTAGGGGACTACCATTTGAATCTATTGTTTGACTGGATAGTAGAAGAATAGATTTTTCTGCACTACAAATTGTACAAACAATCAATACTCCTTTTTCCAGCCCTCTAATGTACAAATGTTTGACTTAGAATCCAACAGTAGTAATCTGGTTCAACCATGCAAGACTATTGAATCAAAGAATCAAGAGTAAAACTGATGTCTGGGCAAGGTGATCCCGGTAGTAGCACAAGGTGGAGTCCAAAGGCAGTGATGTAGCCGTACACGTGATCCGCAAGGTTCAAATCCCCTTATTAACAGTGTCAAGTGGTTTGGCAACTCTAGTATTTGAGGAAGGTCACAACAGAACTGACTGTGCGGCAGTTCTGAGTGTTAATCTAGACATCTTTCTTTGATGTTATTTATGCCTCTTTTAAAACTCTGGGATTCAACAAGTTTTAAAGTTCATTAAACCCCCTGATGTCATGTTGATGTATCTCTTTTCCACTAAAATCTATTAGAGAGACTTACTTGTTTGCTTGTAAACAAACTCTGACTGACACATGACCTTAACATGAATCTAACCACTTGAAACTACTTCTCATTTCAGATGTGAATAACTGAGCATCAGAACATGCTATAAAGTAGATGGTTAATTTGTGTCATGATATGACAAATGAGTTATTATGGTGCATTAAATAAGAACCAAAACCGTACTGGAAATATTTAGACTCATTTATGAAGTCTCCTGACTTTAACACCAGGAAAACTGAAGATTTTGGTATGAGGAAAGATTTTTGCCCCTGTTTTACAGTAAATGTCCTATTTAAGAAGATAACATTAATGAAGATATAATTTATTAGCCCCCAAAGTTAACAATGAAATCAAAAGTTTTAACTTGTATGAGTGAATTAACTAAGTCAAAGGCCATTCTGGGCCATAATAATCTTTTGTTTTCTTCTCCCATGTGGAAGTAAATAAATTAGTGATCATATATCCAATGCATCTAATTAGAAAAATACTGATACAAAAGCTTCTAGGAGCTAGAATGTATGATCCAGAATATATGATCCAGAGTCCCAATAGTAACAGTAAAAAGTAACTGAGTTTATCTCAAAAAATATGCAAAGCAAGACTCAAATTACTAGACTGGCATAACATACTTCCATTCAAACGAAAATATGTTTAAAGTAGAATCCATTTTATGTATTTAACAGTTCAACCATTTGTTGCTAACTAGACGTTACAGTGAATTTAGAGGAAAACAAAAGATTCTAAAAAAATCTGGAACAAATTTTTTTTTAATATTTAAAAATTAGATTTAAAAAAGTGTTTGAAGATGTTGCACAGTTGCTTTTAATCTGTGCTTTCCAACTTGCTTGATCAAGCTGAGCTTGTCCCAGAAAATCATTCCTGGAGTAGTGAGAAACAGAGTGATGGTACTGTGATATATTTCCTTGTATTTTAGAAATATTCCAGTAGCACAAGTCAATGTACCACTTTATGTTAAATTTTGCTATTAATATATATCACAATGATTAGCATTGATTTATAAAAATATTTGCTTTAAAATGTCACATTTTTAATAGGATATGGCCCAAAGCACTGATTCTTTGTATTGTTTCCCATGCAGTCTGAGTTCTGTTCATAAATTATTTTCCAACCCCTATGTCTTCGAAAGTTCTTCCTATTCTATTCTCCAGTAGATTTAGCGTTTCTGTTTTAATGTTTAGATCTTTGATCCACTTTGATTTTAGCTTAGTACATGGTGAGAGACATGTATCTAGTTTTAGTTTTTTGGCATAATAGATATTATGTAAAAAAAGAGATAATATTCAAAAGAGAGGAGAACTATATAGGGAAAAGGGGGGAAAAGAAGGAAGGTTAAAAGAAAAGTAAGATGAAAGGGAAAAAATGGAAAAATGTAAATAAACTTATTGCAAATAAAGAGGGGTGGGTGAATGGAAGGGAGGGGAGGGGAAGAGGGGGAAACCAAGAAATATCATGTACAGGTATAAAATAACCCTGTTGATTATGATCATTATGTATACAATGTACCAATATATGTTCTTGGTAAAAATAAAAATTAAAAAAAAATTTTTCACATTTTTAAATAAAGTATTACCTTAGTTATTTTAAATGGGAGAGAAAATAAATTGTTTTATAATCAGAAAAATTATTACAATAAATGAACATAAAATTGCCGCAAACAATCGTATTAATGCTTGTTAGGCACCATATCATATGTTCCCCCATGAGATGCAAAACTATTAAAAAAGATTGTTTTGCCCAGATCACCCCGGTGATGTAACCTGAAGAAAATGACTGAAATTTTTTCTGTACAAAGAATTACTTTGTTTTCAAAAAGTAAGAAAAACTGTCATTATTAACAGTCGCCTCTTTTGTTATTATTTATTTATTCACATTATTATCCAGCTAGCACAGAAAGTTGGAATGGTATTTTCTTTTTTTTTTTTTTTTTTTTTTTTTTTTTTTTTTTTTTTTTTTTTTTTTTTTTTTTTTTTTTTTTTTTGTGGTGCCGGGGATCGAACTCAGGCCCTTGTGCTTACAAGGCAAGCACTCTAATCACTGAGCTAAATTCCCAGCCCCGATATTTTCTTTGTTTCTATTACGATATGTGTTTTTGATATAAAAAAATGTCTCATCAACATTTTAAATTCAGGCCACGGTTATAGGTACATAAAGGATGTGCAATTGTTAGAGGATGGTTTTATTTAAAAATAGAGCTGAAATGTTTAGACAGTGTCCCCAGTCTATTGAATATATATTCTTAAATGTGGATGTTTATGCTACAGTGAATTTGGTGAAGAGTATAAGATTTATTTTATTCGAGAATAATTTTTAAAATGTTTGATTAGTAGTTCCATTATATTTACACGTGTTTAGTTAAATTTATATTAAATCAGTTGGTCAACATGTCTTGGTGGCTTTGGAATAACTTGGCTTTGATTTTCGGTTTCATTACTTGGATTTTTGATCGCAGTACGTCATTTAGCCTTTATTACTTTATATATGTGAAATAAAGATTTGCTTATGTTACAATGTTATTTTGGATACTAACTGAGAAAAAGAAGGTAGCTACGAAGGCAATTACTGATTGCTATTAAAGTCTTAAAAGTTTTTCATAGTGTACAGAAAAATTTTCCATACAAAACTTTAGCCCTGCATAAAGCTTATGCTGAAGATATGAAATTTGCAGATAATAAAATGAAAAATGAAAGAGACTAACTGGCTTAGATAATTAATAATAGATAAAATGCTACAGAACAAATCTTTCAATTCCCTGCTCAATGAAAATAGGAATGAGCAATTATAAAAATATAAATGCCTAGATGCTATTACTGTGTGTCTTTTTGTGCTTCTTCTGCTTAAAACTAAGCTGCATTGGTTTACAAAGTATATTAAGATAATATGTAATACACGAAAAGAATATTGATGTTTCTTAATCCGACACAGTGTAATTTGGGTAAAAATAACTTATGATATTCTAATATAGAAATATGATTCTATAATTGTCATATAAAGTATTATGTATACTTTTGTATGTAAGACATATAAACATATCCATCTATAAATTTATATACCTCTGTAACTTTACTCAGGAAGATATCCTAAAATTGCACATTCCAGCATATGATCTATGGTTATTCTTTATTTTACTTAGTTTTTTACTTATGGTTATTCTTTACTTTATTTTTTAAATTTACTTCTATATTTCCTTACATAAAAACTTTATACTTAGAAATTTTTTTATTAATTAGAAATAAAACGAACATTACAAGGGTAAAATGCATGTCCACAAATACTTTTTAAACAGAGATTCTTATTATGATAACCAAAGTACAACCAGTTTATGAGCGATTCAGATATGTAACCATTCATAATAAACAACACTATGTTTGCATACTGATAACTGAGATGGAAATGGTATCTCCCCCTCTGAGGCATGTACACACAAATACACACACATGAACATACACACATGCACACCCAACCACACAAACATACAAGATAGAAAATAGCTAGCCAAGAGGACAACGCGTATTTCTCTTTGAGTATGGTGATTAAAGATATAACACCCAACAGATACATGCGACTGATACTTTTGTGCTTTAATTTTTCCTCAAATTGAATTGATTTGGAGTATCACAACCAACTGTTCCAAATTAAAATGTCATTATATCGAGAAAAGGAAGAAAATGTCCAAATGGGAAAGAGAATAAGGGAGGGGGAGGGGGAAAGGAACAGAGGGACAAGGGAAATAAGAAATGGAAGGAAAAAATGGAAACAAAGCTTTTGTAAATAGGGAGGGAGGAGGGAGGTGAAGGGAGGGGGGGATGGGAAAAAAGAAGCAAGAAGATATATCACGTACAGGTACAAATCCCCTATAATGAATACTATAACTATGTACATCTAAAATGTACCTTTAAAATAAAATAAATTAAATTTTAAAAGTCATAAAATTTTTAAGCCATAGGAACCTGTGTTCAAACAATAGACATGAAAATCTAACATTTCTATGAGAAAATCATACAAACAAAAGTGCTGCAAATGAAATGTTGCAGCAAAGCAAAGCAAAGTATTTCGTTGTAAGTAGAAATTTCAAATAACTGAATAAGAATTCTATGGTGTTAAATATTGCCCTATGCAATGATAAACTTATCTAATTTGACATCAGCAGAAATAAAGCGAGGCTATTGTGGATTTATAAAAATGAAATAGTTTTAATTGTATATCTGGGCCAGCAGATGTCGTTGTTGTTAAAACACTGAGTAATCATTCATGAAGGGTAATTGTCCATTACGTTGTGGGCAGAATTTCAACATGTAGCCCTGACCCTCTTTTCGTTTTATCACCTACTTTACACTACTGATGACAGGCTCTATAAATTAAAAGTGTCAGCTGCCCTTCCATCAGTTTTCCAAACAGTTTGGTTTAACTAGAGTTTATGGTCAGTGGTTGCATAAGCAGCCCTGCCAAATCTCTGTAATTATTACGGAGATGTAACCAGGCACAGAGAATAAATGTTGCTGCAAGCTAAATCAAGCCATGATTACTATAATTAGGCTGATGATTCATACCATTTGTTCAACTTAGATGACATCTAGAGTAACTAGACAATCAAGCTGTAATTTTGTGAGGTTCAGGATTTATCTTTTCCTTTCATAAGATTAGAATTTGGTAATTTAAGGATCAATAAGATCTGTTAATTCACCACTCTGGATTTCTCAAGACCCTCGTAACCTTAGAATGTGGTCCTTTGGAGAAGTCTATAATTTATATTTAGAAAATTTAGCCATGACATCAATGTTGTTAGATAAAATGTTACTAAAATATAAAATAAAATAAATTACATGTGATATAATCTACAGTATATGACAAAAATATCAGATTTATTATTACCCTGGGTTTATCAGCTGTCATGGTGACCTAGTACGATTCTATCAGGAAGTCTTTTTTAGGTAAAGTCATTATTATGATAAATTATTTTTTCTATTAATGGGTTTTTCCACAATTTCCTCTGCCAAAAGTATGAATAACTCTAAAATCTTCTGAGAATGCCTGGATTCAAATACCAGTTCCAGCAATTGTTAGGTCTGTGGACTTGGACAAATTATTTAACTTCTCTCATCTGCAATTTTGTTTTCTCATGTGAAAATAGGATAATATCAATTGCTTGGGGTAGTTGTACTGGTTAAATAAAATAATATAAATAATAGAATTTCAGAATAATTTGTTCTTGTAGGATTTCAAGAAACTTGTTACCTCTCATAACAAGTAACTTGAATTTCCCAATGAGATCGCGGATGCAAACAAATGTGCCATTGCCTGATCATTCAAATACAATATTAATATTAAATTGTCCAGTTGGAAGATGTTCTAAAGGTTATTTATTCTATTGCCTTGATACCACCTGATGTAACATTGTTTGCCAGTTTAAATGATTTAATATTTTAACAAAATGGAATTCAGATACTACCTGGGACTTTCCAGCTTGCTGGATCACAAAACAGCTAATTCTTTTTTGACCAACTATCCTAGTACCACTGACCAAAAACTCTGCCTTCCAATCGCTACTTGAGGTTGGTTCACTACCTGGACTCAGTAGGCACACAAAATAAATTTCCATCTCTGAACACTTTAACATTTTATTACAATGATAATTTAATAACAATAGATTTCTAGTTCTATCACTAATTTTCTGTAGTAACACTATATATTTATTTTTAATGACCTTATAAGGTTTTTGGGGAGGAGGATTTAACAAGATGAGGCTAGTAAAAAATTTGTTCAGTTCCTGTATATAATAAGTATGCCATAAATTAACATTACTTTTCCATACCCATCATTGTATGTGCTAGATCTCAAGGAAAAAATACATCTCATCCACCTGTATCTTATAATATTATGATTAAACCTCGCTATAGTGTCTCAGATGTGGGATTATTACTTTTCAACATCTAGTAATTAGTTTTACAAAAACTTCTTACATAATTTAGGATTATTTTACTTTCAGTTAACAGAAGACACAAATAATTTCAAGAATAGTAATTTTACTCATCCATTTAATTAAAATGCAGTGGAATAAGTCTTATTTATCACTTCTTAATTCTAACTGTGAATGACTTTAGAGACATAGCCCACCCTTCTCTTTCTCATTCTGTTTCATGTGTATGATACCCAGGGAAGTGATTCTCTGGGGCCCTACTTGAGCAGAGATTTCAGAGACTCTCTTCTCAATGAAAGCTTTACAGTTTTGCACCCTTGAGTATGTGAAGGTGGGGGTCTTCCTGTTTCCTGAAATGAATTCAGCCATCTTTCCTATTGTCCTGATGCAAGGCACTTGGGGTTTGTTTTTATGTGAATCTTTTCAGTAACCAAGCTCTCCATAGCACTTCCTTTCTGATGAGCTTCCAAACTTTTCAAATTTGCTTCTTCTGTTGACTTTCACTGTCGATCTGGCTAAAAGCAGGAAGCAGTACTCATGCCACAGCCTGAATATTGGGCTGCTTTGAAATTTCCTTCACCAGATTACTTAGTCAAAATTCTTAATCTTAGTCTCCAACAAAGTCTCAGTACCTGGGCAAAATGAAAAAAAAAAAAAAATTCTTTCGTGGTATAACACATGTGGTCTCTAATCCAACTGCCAGTGAAGTCCAGGAACCAAGCATCATCTTTTCTTTCTTTGTTTTGGGCAACATTTCTGGCAGGGAGGTTGTATCTTTTATGGTTAACCTGCTCATAAAGCCAATTTCTCTGTGAGCAAACAGTTCACCATCTACAGGACCAGCAGAGTGATTTCATCCTGGGCTCCAGTATGTGCCCTTTCCTTCTCTCAATCAGGGGATGAAGGAGACTTGATTCTGTTTTTAATTCCCCCATCATATCTGAGAGCGTTTGCATGGAGCTACAATTCCAGCCTTTTATTTTCTTTTTTCATTTATTTTAAGACAGGGTCAGTGTTTTAGTTACTTTTCTCTCGTTGCTGGGACAGAATACTCGACACCCAAAGTTAGGGGAAGAAAGGTTTATTAGCTCATAGTCTGCAGAGGTTTCAGTCTATAGTCCGCTGGATCCGAAGCAGGGGGAGCGCGTGGCAGACTGGCAGCCGGCCGGCCGCAAAGTAAAGTGAAGTAAAATGCAAGGAATGTATGCAAATAAACAATGCAAACAAGCAGCTAGTTAAGCTTCTTCCTGTATCTATTATCTAGGCTACCTGCCCCCAGGGCAGCCCACACTCCCACCCCCCAATCTCAGGCTCACATCCTTGATCCCAGCAGAACAATGCCAAACCCATCAATGGATCAATTTAGTAATCACACACTCTAGAACCAGCTATCTCTTACCACATGAGGCTTTGGGGGGACATCTAAACACAAACCATAACAGTCAGTGTCTCACTAAGTCACCAAGTTGCTTGTGCTGGGCTCAAATTTGTGCTCCTCCTGCCTCAGCCTCCCAGATTGTTGTGATTAAGCGGAGTGCTCTGTTTCTGATTTTTAAGCAACTACAACATCAAACTTATATTTTGATTCCCCATGTAACTATCTGGGTTATGAAATAATAATAATCTAGTAATATTAGCCCAAATCATCTCAATCTTAAACAAGGGCATAAGATAAATTGTGTCCATGTTTTTGCAGTGTTGATCTGACTTGCATATTTCCTTCCAAGCAGTACCGCTTAGTTATCATTGTTTGTCCTCCCTGATTAGTTTTGTGATGATTACACTTGTAAAATATTTCTAAATTTTATCTTATTTTCTGTTTTTGCTAAATCTGTTTCTCCTGAAAAGGAATGGTGAACTTAATAATTTTCTCCCAAATGTAGTAAGTTCTTTTGTTTCTGTGAATAATATCAAAGCATTTACTTCTTTCATTTCTATATTCCAGTTCTACGCATGATGCTGTAAATACTCCTATATTTTCTTATACTCCTGTGCAATTTGAACTCCCTCTAAAAAGAAACATAAGTAGTATATTTCATGTTTGTACTTATTTTACCATTGCTCTGTACCTTGCATTTTTTTTCTGCCTGTAGTACAATATTAACCCCCCAAATCTCCTTCAGTGTAGTTTTGCTAATAAATGAAGCAAACTATCACCTGTGTAAATCTTTTATTCTAATGGGATCTCATTCTTTTACCAAGCCTCAGAATGTTGCATACAGAAACAACATTGTCTATCTTTACTATGTATGACTCATGTTTTCTATGCAATTTCTCCATTGTCATATTCAAGTGAACTTTTCAAAGTAAATTTTTGTTGATTTTAGAAAGATATATTTTACATAAAATTTATTATAGAGATAGCTACTATCAATGTGAAGTTCAATAAATTTTTACATACGTTTGTTCATATAACCACTAACAATGGGCAAAAATCACAATATTTCCATTACTCCAAAGAGATCTCTTTGTCCTTGTGATGGACTTATTGTGGTCAACTTGAGCAGGAATGCCCCGCTGGTCTGAGCTGGTATAGTTCTGGGCTTAGAGGATCCACCTGAGGATTGTTGCCAACAACATAAAGGAGAACAGGAGCAGGAGACAGGGGCCGGCTCTTTCACAGGAGAAGGTCTGTTGGGGCTGATTCTCCCACAGGGGACTTGGCTATTCTTGTTGCAGGAGCTCAGGGCCTTGTTGCCATCACAGATGGCTGCTGTTTACTTCAGGAGAGCTCTGGTCTTCATCGCCACTGTGAGCATTGTATCGTGGTTCCTGTATAATTTCTTCAGTCTTTTAGTGAAGACAGGGATGTAGATGAGCCACTGCCATTGGCT
Source organism: Hystrix cristata (assembly GCA_004026905.1). NCBI lineage: Eukaryota > Metazoa > Chordata > Mammalia > Rodentia > Hystricidae > Hystrix > Hystrix cristata. The sequence continues at coordinate 50,948 of PVJO010010422.1, forward strand.
CCCAGCCCTCGACTGGATCTTTCAGGTCTCTAGTGTATAGACAGTCTGCACTCTTCCTGCATTTGACTCATGTGTGTAAATGTTGTGACTTGTACTTGTCCTGTATTAAATCTGCCCTCTTCCAAACCATTGATTCTAGAAAAGTATCTAAGATAGTCCTTTTGCAGTTAATTACCAAACACCCATTTTCAAGCAAATCATTAGAGATTAGATAGATATTGCTTAAGAAATTTTATTCAATTTAAATCTTGTATTTTTTTTCTGATTAAAAGTTTTATTCAGGAAGCTATTTTGAGACTAATACACATTTTTGGGTGTGTTATTGTTTATATTGATATATGATATTCCATTGCATATATATATACTCTAAATTTATTTTTATTAAATCATTGATGTTCGTTCCAGCCTCTGGTTATTATAAACACAGTTGTCATAAATATTCTTGGACATTTGTTTGTGTTGTACCTACTTTTCATTTTGAAGGTGAAAACAGAAGATCTATGGCTGTATAAAAGTTAAATATGAATTTACATAAATTTAAAATACCAAATTATTTTCCAAAATGGTTATAACATTTTACATTTTACCATATGTAGTATTCTAGTTGCTCAATGTCTTTAACAACACTTTGTAATTTAAACATGTTTGGTTATTATAGTGGATATGTAGCTTCTGTCTAATTTTGGTTTTAGTGTGCATGTCCTCACTGACTAAAGAAGTGGAGCTTTTTCATAGACTTTCTTGAAAATTTATCTTATTTTATGAGTTCAAACATGTTTAGTTTAAGTGAATTTTTTTTTCCTCTGACTAATGAATCTTAGGATTCTTCATATATTCCGGCTATAAGGTGCAGTCTGTCTAGTTTTATCATTTTCCAAATAGTACAATAGTCAAACCTGTTGGTTTTTACTTTAATGCACAGAATAAAATATTTGTATGTTTGGGATTTGGGGGTGATATCTAAAATTCTTTGTATAATCTAATTTAGCTAAGCATTCCACCTGTGCTTACCTATAGTACTCTCATACTTTTAGATTTGTTTTAGAGTTATAATACATTTTAGGTTTATTTTTAGTGTGATTTGAAACAAATATTGCTTTATATAAAATCTTCAGTAGCTACAACTTAATTTACTCCGAATAACTTTTTGAATAAATCTTTCAGATTTTCTATGCAAATGAACATGATGTTTGTGGGAAAAAAGGAAATTATATTTCTTCATTTCTAATGTACAAGCATTTTTCTTGTCATATCACATTGATTAGAATACCTACTACAGAGTTGAATGGAACTGTACATGATTTTGAGAGAAAGCATTTTGTCACCGAATGTAACAAAATTGATGGCATTGATGGCTTTAGGCTTTCAATCAATGACCTGTATGGATTTAAGGAATATTTTTTCCTGTTTTTAATATTCTTAAAGGATTTTTTAACCTTGAATTGGTAATGAATTCTGTCAAAATGTGAATAAGGGCCTTTTGCTGTTATCCTTCTAATATTATGAAATTATTAACTGGATTCTTAATTTAAATATAATTTGCATTCTTGAGATGATGGTGATGAGAAGGGGGGTGAGTAGCAGGAGGAAAAGGAAGACATTGATGACTTGTATTCATTATCATCTGTGTGTACATTCAATTTCATTTTGCAGTGTTTTTTAAATCACCATAAGAATTCTCTGTAACATCTCTTGTATTGCAGGCCTGTTAGAAACATATTGTTTCAGCTTTTGTTTGTGAAATATGTCTTTTTTGCTTCCTATTTAAATATATTTTCACTTAGTATAGAATTCTAGCTTGATTTTTTTCCTGAATTTTAAAGATACCAATACATTTGCTTCTAGCTTTAATGATTTATCTTAAGACATCTGCACACACTTACCTGTGTTCTTCTGCAAGTGACATCTCTTTTTTTCCTATTTGGATTTAATTCTTTAATTTCAATTATTATTAACTTAGTTTTCACATGACTTCTTGTTCAGTTTTATTTGAATTTCTTTTCCTTTTCACATCTCATTGCTTTTACAGGTTTTTACATTATGGTAATGTGGGAATTTTTTAACTATTACTTTTTCAAAAAGTTTGGCCCCTTCCCCTCCTGAAACGACAATTACATGAGTTAAACTGACTAGAAATATGGAAGATCCTTCTCTTAAAAATATTTTTCTCTTTCATATTTTTCCATCTTTTATTTTCCATTTTTATTGTTCTGTCTTCATACTGACTGTTTTTTTTTTTTTTTTCCTCCTTAGCACCAATCTGCTGTCTGCTGTGGTTGACTTACTTTCATTATGGATAATTTATTTTTCATCTCCAGCAATTCCACTGTGCATATTTAAAAATATCTTATTTCCATATTATATCTAATTTTCTTTCATACACTGAACATTTGAGTTTACTCATAATAGTAGTTTTGAAATCCTCATCATTTTCATAGATATTTTTTCCTTCCTAAATCTTATTCTAACTCATTTCCCCCGATTACTGCTCTTATTTTTTTACTTCTTTTCATGCCTACTGTCTTTATTGGCTCTTTGGTTTCATAAACATTTTGTTTTGTGTGATACTTTTCTTTCATATGTTTGTAAGGTAATAATGTTAGTTCAGCAGGCTGCGACAGGAAGAATATTATGTGGCTTACGTGTTGTTACAGCATAGAGTGTAGCCTTGGCGCTAGCGTTCCTTAAGCATAACTAGTAAGTCATAAATTTAGCAGTCCACTTACCAGTTCAACTATTTAAATACAGGATGACCAAATACTGCATAATTTTTCATTAATTTTATAAGATAATAACAGAAAATGTAAAAGTACAATTTTATCAAATGTACTCAACAGAAGAATCAACTGACTGAAATGAGACCTGCCCAAGCGATGTGGGATAGTACATAAACAGTGACGCTGGGAGGTAAATTCTTGTGTTTAAAGCAATGTGTTAATAATCTGTGTATTCAGTGTTCTCATTCCACGACGGCTCATGAAACTCTAATGATCCTTAGCCCTGTGTGAGTTCTAAAATTTTTGAAGCTCATAACTGCCCAGTAATTAGTGTTTCCATTGTTGCTTTTCTGATCTTAACAGAATTTTCTGCTGTGCATCCTCATACTGGTATTCAAACTAGGACTACAGATTATCGCTTTTCTGTTAGTCAATTTGACAAGCTTGAAAATCTGGAATATTCTCCCCAATGTAGAAAGACCTCTTGGCCTCTTGGATTTTGTTATGGTTTGTGTCTAGATGTCCCCCTAAAGCCTCACATGGTAAGAGGTTGCTGGATCTGGGGTGTGATTGCTAAATTAATCCACTGATTGCTTTGTCATGGTTCTGCTGGGATCAAGGATGTGACGCTAAGATTAAGGGTATTAGGATTAAGGGTGGGAGTACTGCCCACTCTAAAGCCAGGTAGCGTGGATAAGAGATAAAATACAGGAAGAAGCTGGTTCCCACACTTTGCTTGCATTCCTTGCTTACTTTGCTGCTTTTTCTGCCTGTCTGTCATGCCACCCTGCCTCGGACCCAGCTGACTGTGGACTAAAACCTCTACAAACTGTCAGCTAAATAAACCTTTCTTTCCTTAACTTTATGTGTCTAGTATTTTGTCCCAGCAATGACAGAAACCTAACGAAGACAGGGTTTTTTTTTTTTTGTTTTTGTTTTGTTTTTTTTTGTTTTTTTTTTTTTTTGGTGATTTTCCTTCCTGAAAGATGATTTGAAAATTCTTCTTGAAGAAACCTGAGGAAATATTAGGGCTCAATCTCTGAGATGTACCATGCTTAAAATATCTGTTTTGCGATGATAGGAAGAATAATTCTGTATATTTTCTGCTGTTTTCTAATTGTTTTGTACAGTAGAGTAAGTTCTAGCCAATCTTTATACATGATGATACCAATTCCATTCACTCTGTTTTAGACTTTTTGTTGCTTTAATATCTGATCCTTACAAGGCAAATTTCCTTGCTTCTCTTGTATTTTAGTGAGTTTCAGAGGGATGAAAATGCATTATCCAGAGAAAACATAACATGACCTATATTACACAGGGGGGAGAGAGAGAGAGAGAGAAGAGGAGGGAAGCCTGTGAATTAATGTAAGAAAATATTCATTTATTGCCTCCCCTAAGCATAACTCTATATTTTGTGGTATTTTCTCTACCACATAGTAAAATTTTACAATTTTATTCAAATTTATATTTGTATTCACCCTACTTTACCAACATCTAGAAGCTCAGATATCTACTAAGGGAGTTTGTCTTATAAATTCTCTACCATGCGTATTTGCCCAATATGCCTTCTGTAACAACCTGTGGTCTGGTATTTTAGATTAATACAGCAACTCTGAATGTAGACAAAGGTGGACCTCTCTTCCCCGAATGACAAGCAATCATTTCTGAAAATTGTAATCCAAAATGAAGCTCAATATGCCCAAATCCACCTGGGAGCTATTTCTATGGTAGTCTAGTGATTGCCTTGGGCTCGGGGTATGAGATTTACAAGTCGAAAAAACAAAAAATCTATCTACCAAATGAGTGCCAGTTCAGCAGGGTGGGTAGCCAAAGTATATTATGGTATAAAATTGTAAGCCAATCAAATTACCCAGTGTATAATTTTTCTTATTTAGCACTATTTAATTCCCATACAAAAGGACACAAACGTCGAAAAAAATTGCTTCTTCTATAGAATCAGCCCACTGAGAAAGCTTTTAGGGGAACATAATAATTTTACTTTTATTACTTGTATAATATGAATTGAATTAGTTGTATAAGTGGTTATAATATAAATTATCTTTTCTTCTGTAAAGCATATCAATTCCTTTTTGATTTATACATTTCAAATGTGTACATTCATACTATGAAATGAATAAATATATATGAAAGTGCACAAATATCTGTCCATACACCAATTTATTTCATCTAAGTATAGTGACTGACATTTTAGTATATACTGTTGTAACATCAGCTCATTATATATTTTTTACCTTCGAACATTTTGTACAAAAGGCATATAAGAAAATTAATATTATTATCAAAGCATTACCTCAATTTCAAAAATATATTGCTTTATCTGTATAGAAATACTTTTCATTATGTGAGGTATTTTATTTTCTAACACGGGTGATAAAAGTATAAAAGGATAGTTTTTGCCACTCATTGGATATATGGATTTATCCTAAGTAACATTATTTTGCCCCATTCTGTCAACAACATTTATAAGGAATATACAAAACATATGAAACTTCAAAATTAAAGAACTAATTAAATTTTATTTAAAATGCACAGTATATCAGAGGTGAACCTGTATTTATATTCTGCCCAAGAGGAATTTCAAACATTATAATTTATACTTCTTTAGGCAATCAAAGTTGAAAGATAACTTTGGAATAACCTTGGGGCAGAAGAGCAATAGAACATTATCTTTGACATAAAGAAAATCATAAGAAGCCTGACCCCAATAAGAGAGTTGAAATGTTTCAGGATGTCTTTCTCAAAATGACCTTGAATCTCAAATTCTTTATTGAGAGCAAACAAAGCAGATAACATGAGTGGAATACAGTCGAGATAGAAAGTAATTTATCACATAATTGGAAAATACATTTTGCATGATGACATATCCCCCAAATCATAAGAATTCTTAGTTTGGACGAGTATTTAAGAATAAATAATAACATTTAATATCAATATTTTATTAGGCTCAAATATTACGATTGATTTGTTGATTCTTGTATATATAAATACATCTACTATCAAGGACTAATAAATTTCATTGAATTACATAATAGTCCATAGAGAATTGCCTATACATTTAGGCAAAAAATGCTGAATATCATTATTTAATTATACTATTTTAAATAATAAAACATACTTATAGTTAATTATATAGAAAACTCATTTTGATATACATTTTATTATATGTGATTTTATATAGTTATTGTGTATTAGTATAAAAGCATTTTAAAATCAAAATAACTTAGACAAAGAAACAAAGAAGCAGAAATAACCATGATCTAAATATCGTAGGTTAATATTTAGTAGTGCTTTGATATGAGAATGTAAATTTGATGAATGACAAATATCACACAATGATTGTTTTGTATGAAAAAAAAAATAGATGACACAAGAAAAAAAAAGCCTTGTGAGGTTTTATTATTCTATACATATCATCATACTGAAATGTTGCTGTGCATTTTTTGAAATTTGTTGATTATATATAATTTCACACTTACAAAATTTTTGCAAGAATTCTATAATCCTATTCATTCAGATTTACCAACCTGTTATGTTCTCCCTTATTTGCTTTCCATTTCTTACTTCCATTTTTTCTTCCCCTCCCCACCTTTCTTTCTGTCCTTTCCACTCCATAACTGTATCTAGTCATATCTTTAGTAGTTAAATGCTTATTAGTGAAGGAAAATAAGGATATTCTCTTGCCTGACCACACTAGAGAAATCTAAATGAGGTAATTTACTATGCTTATAATATTTTTCTTGAAATGCTCAAAATATCCTCTCTAATTATTTCCTCATGTCCAAATCTTATCTAAAATTGCACATTTAACTGTCATGTCTCCTTAGCCTCCTTTCATCTTTAGAAGAAACAAAATCTGACATGTCGTAGAATATTTTCACCTCCCTAAACTTGGCTAGGGATAAATCTTTTAAGTAAAAAGTCTTTCAAGATTTTATATTTAAATATTTTCACTATTTTTACTTCTATTTTTTGAAATATATACTTTATTAAAGATAATTTCAAAACAAAATACCTTTGGATGGGAACTCATTGTAAGTTTTTGTACAGCCCACTATATAAATGCTACATTGCCTTTGAAATTTGACTTACTTTACTGCCTGAATTCAATGTTGTCTTTTTTTTTAGTTTAAAGTTTTAAAGAATTTTGAAGATAGTTCCATAAAAAGCTTCAATTCTACTCCCATTCTTGAGTCATATAACTGTTGCTAAATTCATACTGTTTGGAACACACTCTATTGTGATGATCCTGAGAAGAATTTTTTAAAAAGATGCAAGATCAGGTGAGTTACTGTCATTAAAACGCCATTAGATTCATCAAGTTGAAGGCATATTTGTTGCAAAGAAAAATGTTGTTTATAAAATTCACATCCTGGGGGCAGGTGTGGGAGATAGTACATGAGAAAGTTGATGTTCTTTATTTCTTTTCAAATGGGTAACTTTTTCTTTCAAGAAGTCTTTTGGAATATTTAATTCCGTTGAAACATGTAGGGGTGTTTTTCATTACCTGATTCTTTCAGTCAAAATTATGCAGATATGCAAAGTGTCATATTAAGATGTAGATATACAATGATTGGCAACAAACAGACATGATCCTAAGTCCTTGTGAAGGGGAAAGACATTAGCAAATGATCAACAAATTATGATATAATTTCCAGCTGTAAAATGTGTTGTAAAGAAAAATTTTAAGAAGTCATAATTTTATATATACACAAAAGTTTACGAAGAGTTATTGTTCACATTCAGCTCTGAACGAAAAAAAGAAGTTGCTATTTAAAGACAATGAGAATTATAGAATGTGATTGTGAAGAGGCAGAGGCAGGAAGAGGCAGTCCAAGGTCACAGAGTGGGAACTACGAGTTAAGAGAAAGATCAAAGGCAGCATGATGTGAGAGTTTGAGAGGACACAAGTTTTCCCAGAATTCATTCGGCAACATATTATCAAATATTTACTCTTCCCAAGTTAAACTACAATGGTGAATAAGTTGATTGGTTTGTTTTCAAAGACATAACAGACTACGAGAGTATACAGACATAGCTAGAGTATTTTTAAATGCAGTCCAATCAGCTTTTCTTTTCAAAAGTTTTAGATATTTGCAAATTAACAATACTGTTAACGACTAGAATATAGATATCTATAATGACTAATTAAAGGAAAACTCATATGTATTGAATTTTATAGCTTACTTGTTGGGGTGCCTTATTTCCAGCAGCACTCTACTCTGAAACATGCGCTAGTAAGTTCTCATGCTAAAGTGATAAATCGTCTTTGAACCCTGCAGAGCCGAATGTATGCGAACCCCAGAGATTTCTTCACTGTTTGTAAGAATATCTTATCACTCTCACTATGACGTCGTCCCTATAAGTAGATAAATAAGACTTCAGCAAGCAATAGCGAGCCATTATCTCCTTTCCCTTCTGCCTTATCAAACTTGCTTTTCCAGCTTCGACATTGGCCAGAACCCTGTCACAGACTATGCTTAGCCCTTTACAGCACTGTAAATCAGGTCATAAAGTAAGTCATATCATAGATATGACATTCAAAGTTGCTGTTGATGGCAAGTAGAGTCTATCACTTTAGGAGTATTGATGACAAGAGACAGAAGGGAACTCAGCCTAATTTAAAAAGTGGTTTAATTAGAAGGACTTTGAACCTTACCATGCTCAGAACTGCTTACAGCAGAAGTAAGGTGAGTTCTAGAGGGTCGCAGGACACGAAGTCAGAAATACAGCCTTTGTCTATTGAAAAGCATATTTTATTAAGACGGCACAGCTGGCAAAGAGAAAACAGCATGCCTGCCGTGCCCCTACTAGATCCGCCCTACAAGCAAGGCTGACAAAGCTGACAAATGTCAGTTACGTGCGCTGACTACCGCTTGACAGGCCGTATCGAGCCCAGTACATAGAATGTCACTACCTAGGCACATGTGGAAGAATGTTCCAGAATTTGGATTTCAACCTTACTGGAATTCTAAATATTTACCAAAAGATGACAAGGTGCAGAGGAACAGTACTCGCTAAGCAAATTAAGAATGTTTATTTCTGTCCTGGCATCCATGGGAAGCTATACCGAAGATTTCACAATCCATTAATACCAGCTTGAGCCCCAAATAATGTGAAGTTAGAATCCAAATTAATTTCTTCCTAGTGATATTATCACAAGGAAAATGCTTTGTTTTTAGAGTTTTATTATGAAGACAAAAGGGACAATATACAGTAAGGTTTTATTTCAGGAATGGAAAATTTTAAGTGTTCAATACATTATTTTTCTTGTTTTTTACTTGCAATGCCATAGTCTCCATTAACTTCATTATTTGCACAACATGAGAATGATTTAGAAACTCATTTAAAGGATTAAATTATGAATAATATTGACATTACAGATTTGAAAAGAGAACACTAAATCCTTGTGGGAAATTTTTTATAATTATGGAAACTCAAATTTTTATAGATAAAATGATCACTAGAGAGATATATAAATGTCTAGTTATTTAGAAATTGGAAAGTTTTGCTGCATAAGATCTGTTAAAGAAATATATTCCAAAAGGCAATGTTGGATATTTGTTAGCGACTTGGAAATGTTCATTTATAACTTTTTTCTTTTTTATGAATTTCATTTTCTTATTAGTGCATGTTTCCCGTACATAACGATCACACTCACCATGGTGAACTGGTACTTGTACATAATATATCTTAATTCTTCTTAGTAAAAGGCATTTCAATGTGCATTTTTAAGAAGTATTAAACATACAAAACAAAACTAATATTTAGAAGTATCAGTTTGTTTAAATACCATGTTCAAGCAAAGTGTAATTTCTTTAGGTTTTCTATACATGAAAAAGTACATATATAAAACCCAGCATAATAGGAATATACATGTATAATTTATGTGTATATATAGTCAGCCATAATAATAATATAGAGACCTATATCATTGATATATATATATACTAATACATAACTATTTACATATATATACATAAACAACCAACTATAAGATAACACAAAGAGAGATATGACTTTCTTTTTGAGTTATTTCTTTATAAATTCTGTGCATTAAACATTTTTGAATGAATGATAGAAAATGTTTTTTCATCCTATTCATTGTCTCAATATTGTTGAATACTTCACTGTACAGAAGTTTTTTCAGTTTGTTGTAATCCTATTTGTTAATTTTTGTTTTTGTTTCTTGTGCTTTGGGAGTCAGATCCAAAAATCTGTGCCCAGACCAGTCAGAATCTCAAAACATTTCTCTCAGATTGTCTTTTTATAGTTTCACAGTTTTGAACCTTATATTTACATCTATTTATTTTGAGTTGGCTTTCATATATGATGCAAGAGGCGATTCCAGTTCCAGTCTTTTGTATATGGATATCCAATTCTTCCAACACCATTTATCACAAATGATTGTCCTTTCTCCTGTGTATTCTCTTGGTTTCAGCTAATTATAAACACATGAATATATTTTTTTAGTTTCTTATTCTATTCTGTTAGTGTGCTTTAGTGCCAGTTTCATGTTTTGGTTACTATAGCTTCGTAGTATGATTGGAAGTGTAATAGTATTTTTTCTCCAGCTTTGGTCTTCAGCCAAGGATTGCTTTAGCTATCTGGGGATCTGGGGTCACTTGAGGTTTCATTAAAAAAAAAAAAAATCTGTCATTTGTGACAACATTAAGAAGCTTGGAAGAACTTATTCTAAGAGAAATAAAATAGGAACATAAAGAAATATACCACATGTTCTCACGCACATGTGGAAGTTAAAAATGTTGATATCACAGAAACAGAAAATTTAATAACAGTTACCAAAGTATGATAGGAGAGACAAAGAATAGAAAATGGACAGTAAACGCAATTAATCAAGTGTTCCAGACAGTAGAATCAACTTCTCTTATTCTACAGCACAGCAGGGTAAATTGTTTGCAATAATTACTTGTATATTTTGTGTATCTAGTAGAAAAGATTTTGAACGCTACCAAGAAAAAGAATTGATAAATATTTGATGTGAAATCTGATCATTCGACATTATATACAGTTATTGACTATTATAACATACCCTCAAAATATGTATATTTATTATATATCAATATGTTGACTGTATGATTTTACCCAAAACGTATTTCTAATGATATATTTCTTTTAACTTGAATGACATATAATTGAATTTTATGTTAGTTGATAAACACTTTTCTTTTTCTTAGCTATTGCCATCCTTCAAGTCGTTGAAATTACAGCTTCATTCATTTAACACCATGCAGATGCTTGACTATCACTGAAAAATGAAAAGTAGAAAAAAAATTGATTTTAAAAGAAAACTAATGAATTTTTAGAAGTTTTCTTTTTATGTAGGGTTTAAGAAAGTCCAGTAATTCCAACAACTGGAAATATGGAAATTAAGTCTTCAACAGAAAATGACTAATTGGACATTTGTGATTTTATTCTTTAGTTTTTAAGTCTTTCTGATCTTTCATATTCATTTAGTTTTACTCTCATCCCTTATAAATGTCATAGGAAGATACAAATGGAGACGTTTTATTTTTTAAATGAATGTTTTGCTACCAGCAGAATAAATAATTTTTAGCTCATTTTAATTCCTCATTCTTTTGTTTTATTTGGAACATAAAGATCTACTCCTTTCATCCCCTGGTATATCTTTTATTAAATTATCTGCAAAATAAGCTTTCAGTGTAAGACATAGAACAACATTGCTTGTATCAGTTAATTGCAAATTCTTTTTCAATATCATTAGTAAGACTGAAAAAATACATAATTGTAGCAAATAATACTATTTTAAAAATTCCTAAGGACTATTATTGGTCATGCTATTAGAAGGAGTGAAGATAGTGACTAAGAGTAAAAGTTATATTTGGTTTTTAAGCTTTAGATTAAAATTCGTGGACCTATTCTGAACCAGCTTAATATTTATCCGTGACCATCATCGGTTTGTTCTGTGTACTCAGTGAGCCAGAAAGTTGGAGAATTATGAAATCTATCTTCACTATTTCCATGACAATTTCTTCTACTTTTCATTTATAATATGTTTCTGAGCCAGTGTTAAAAAGACCCAGATTTTACTCATTTTTAATTTTAGAATAAACTGTTCTCAGGTAGACTTGAAGCTGAGTAAAAGTTTACTTTTTGTGATAATAACTCATTTAAATCTTTAGTTTCTCTTCACCTTTTCTTCCACTTTCACTCAATATACTTTTCAAATCTATTGATACAAACTATTGGAAGAATTTACTTTTTTCTGCTCCACCCTGCATGATTGTTATTTTAAAAATCTCTTTCTATGTTCATTCATATTGAATTTTCAAGTCATGAATTAAAAGTATCTTATGTATGTTAATCCATTTATTCAGTAAACCACCAACAAATACAAAGAATCAGGGTAATATTAGAATACATTAAGTAAATAACAAATAGTGTTGTTCTCCTGCTGCTTTCTTTTGCAACATTTAGGAAAAACATAGATACTTAGTCTAAGAAACATTATACTGAGTATCACCATGGATTTACCTCTAAATTTTTAATGTAAGGAAAGGGCATAATGTTTGATTATGAATGGGTAGTATATCAGAACGGAGGCATGAACTCTTAAATTTGTGTTTGAATTCCAATTTTGATATTTACTTGTTGCTTTACAGATGGCATCTTATTCAATGTACATGCATTTGTTTTCTAAACTGCAATGACTGGCCCCTAAATTTCTTGTCAAAGTTAAATGAGATAATTTGCATACTGATTTTGCACAGTGCCCTTTGCTTCTTAACTTTTCAATACATGTTATCATTATTAATTTTACCATTATTTAGGAAGACGAGTTATAAGTTCATATTGGTTTTAAACTTATTAAAGTAACACAATATAAAAAAAGATAATTGGAACTAAAGAGGGATGTAAATTCTACAGTGATAATAAAAGAAGCCTATTCAAGTTTTTAAATTTCATGAGTATTGGAATTACATGAAGGGATGTGTCTTCCAATGAAATAAAACTGACAAAAGTATAAAAAGGTGGTTGACCCATAGTTTTACTCCTTGAGAAAAAAAATCCTATGAAGAAAGTGTAGGTCTTTTATCAGGTTGTAATTGAATTTTTTGTGTAGTTTGGTAGGAAGGTAAATCGACTGTAGCACATGGGGAACTTTGTAAGTTTTCCTTTTAAGAAAACAATTAAAACTTCAAGTTCAGAAAAATATGTGCAGGTCAGCAAGAGAGAGAACAAAACTTAGATGTTCTTTACAGATGTATAATGATAATACGTAAGAAAAATTGGTTTTTGAAAACAAAACAAGAATAAAGTAAAGTAATGCTGGCTGTGGTGAATCATGTCTGAATTCCGGCACACAGGAGTCTGAGGCAGGAGGATCTCCATGAGTTCAAGGCCAGCCTGAAACCTAACCCTAAGGTAAAGAAAAAAATGGTCTAACCATATGAAAAATAAATAAATAAATAAATAAACCTCCAAATAGAGGATACAACTTATTATCTTTATTGAGGGATAGCTTCCCACACATATGAAAATATAGTAATATACACTGATGACTATTCAGATCAACCTCTTCATGTTTAGGAAAAACTGGGAAGAAGTTCAGAAGGTAGTTACATGAGTTGTGAACAAGAAACTTTGATAGTATTTTTTTTTTCGGTTTTTTGAGACAAGTTTTTATTGTGTGGTTCAGGCTGGTCTTAAACTGACTATGTGGCCCAAACCAGACTGGAACTCATGACACTCCTCCTGCCTCAGCCTCCCTCAGGATTATAGGCATGCACCACCATGCCCAGCTTATGAACAAGAAACTTTGAGCAACAGATTTTGGGTTGTGGAAGAAATTCATTTTATTAGATCTCTATTTTCAGGATGTACTTGTGTAATACAAAATTCTAGCATTTATAGCAAATGTAGCATTTTTCTACTTTCTAAGGATAGCTTACAAATTTGCTTTTTTAAAAATAATCCATTTATGTAGAGTTTATCAATTAGAAATTTGACTATCCTTTAGTAAATTTGGAATGCTATTTCAGGTGAGGAATTTCAGAAAAGAAAAATACAGTTTTACACCTAGAGATACACATTGTTGTGGCTAAAGAAAATGTTCCAGCAAAAGAGATCCATTAGGGAAAGGGACCATTGCAGTAGATGGGAAGAAAATATAAAACAAGAAAACAGAAAAACAAACAATGACAACAACAAAACTCCCAGCAAGCCTCAAAATATTGCAGTAAGTAGTAAATGTTAAGAAATGGAGATATGGTCAAGATGAATTTTTTAAAGGCAAAAACAAGAAAGAGAAGAAAATATTTGATCAGAAAAAAATGTATAGAAAGGTAACAGATAGATCCTGGAAATAAACATATTGAGGTACGGTTCAAATTTTATTTTTGTAATTTGTAATTTTTTCTTTTATAATCCATTATAATCATTAATTTTAAATTTAAATACTTTAACTCAACTATATTTAGAGGATTATGACTTTCAAGTGGAAATAAAGCCTATGGAAGTAGGTAACGTCATCCTGAAGTCTGATGGAAATACAACATATGAGGATTTGATTTCCCATGAAGTATGGTAGCTTTTGATTAAATATTTAAGGCTGAGGAAAAAAAACTAAGTAACAAACAAAGATACAGTGAATTACTCAAATCTGTAATCATTTCTTAGTGACTAAAAAAAGAATCTTGGAAAAGAGTTATTAGAACATTAGTCTTGGGGCTGGGGATTTAGCTCAGTGGTTAAAGTGCTTTCTTTGAAAGCACAAGGACCCAAGTTCGATCCCCAGCACCAAAAAAAAAAAAAAAAAAAAGAACATTAGTCTTCCCTTTCATAAGTGACATGGAGTCTGTTTTTATTGCAGTGCACGTTAGTGATGGATAAGCACCCTTTCTTGACAGAATGCAGCATGGCTTGCCAGGCTTGAACTCCTGCTGTGACAACTATACCTATAACCAAAAAAATAGCTAGATTAATTACAAAAGTTATATGATACACTGTATCAGGGATCACAGTGCACCTAATGAGGAGCAGATGATCAAAGCTTCTGGACAGGAAAGACCTGTTTTGACATAAGCTGTTAATATCAAGCATTTCATTTGCCCCTGTGTGTACCTGACAGTTTTTCTCAAAGAATTTTTACAGTTCATGTCTTATTTGGAAGACAGGGAAAATAGGTCAAAAGATTCAAAATGGCACAGTAAAATCACCAACACAATAATAATTGGAATAAAAGAACTGCCAGTGTAAGTATCACTTCAAACACAGGGTGAAACTTCACCTCGTTACTTGTCAAATTTTGAAACTACATGAGACCCCTGGTTGAAGGCATAATTAAATGT
>PVJO010010423.1:0-64338 GCA_004026905.1 Hystrix cristata
CCAGGTTGTGAACAGCTTTCCTCCACTCAGGGCTCTCTACCATGCCATCCTGCCTTGGAAGCAGCCAACTGTGAACTGAAAACATGAGCCAAATAAACCTCTCCTCCTTTAAGTTTTGGGTGTCAGAGGTCTTGTCCTAGTGATGAGGAAAATGACTGAGACACATTTGGGTACCAGAGAAGTGGGGTCATCACTGCGAGTATACTTGGCCATGTGGTTTAGACATCTTTGGAACTGGCTTGCAGGAAGAGTTTGAAAAGGCTTGGAGATACCAGTTGGAGAAGCAGCCCTAGAACACTTTAAGATGAGCTTGATGGAAGAGTCTGGTTTGAGCTCAGATGACCAGAATGCTGATTAAAAAAGCAGATGGAAAAGACCAGACTCAGGAGGTTTCAGTTGGGAACAAAGATTTCATTAGCGGTTGGACTCCAGGCCATGTGTGTTGTGCTGTGGCAGAAAATTTGTCTACATTTTGCTCACAACCTGAGAATGCAGGAGACTGAGATTAAGCATGGTAGATTAATTTATCTGGTGGAGGAAATTTCAAGGCAGCCCAATGTTAAAGCTGTGGCATGAGTACTGTTTGGGGCTTTTAGCCAGCTCTGCATTGAGAATCAAGTACAAACAGCACAGTTAAGTGATTTTAAAAGTTTTGAATTTCACCAGAAAGGAAGCTCTTGTAAAGTTGAGACCTGGAAAGTTTTGGCCTAGAGGAGTTCAGTTACTGAAAAGATTATAAAGAAACTAAGTACTTTGAGTTAGGACAGCAGGAAGGATGCCTTGAGTGAGGACATCAAGACCCCACTCTTCACTTTGCAAAAGTGAAAGACATTGCTCTGAGAAAAGAGGCCCAGGGCACTCTGGTAGAGAATGGCAATCTGGAATTGATTCCTCGGGATTTGGTTAAGAGTGCTCAGCCATTAAGGTACTCAGAGGCCTCTGCGGGCACAATTCAAGGAAGCCTAACTGTTCTTTGAGCTGGTGGCAGACCTTGACATCATTCGTGTGGTGCTAGTTTTACAGGCATGCAGAATGCAAGAGTTAAGGAAGTCAGGGTGGTTTCTATCCAGATTTCAGAAGAAGGTCTAGGAGGCCAGGCAATGCACCCATGACAGGACAAATCATGAAGCTGTGAGAGTGAAGCCAAAAGTGTAGTGGAGACCCAGGAAGTTGGAGAAGCCAGGAATGTGGAATGTCTGAGAATACCCACAGGCAGTGAGAAAAGCTACCCCAAGAGAGAGGCCATGGAGGCTTATGGCAGGCAGTGGCACAGGGACCAGGCCATTCGAGGCATTTGGATTTCACATCTCATCACAACTTGCCTTGGGTGCTAGATACGGCACTATGGGATTTAACGTTCACCCGGCTGGGCTTCAGTATTGCTTCCGTCCTATTCCTTTCTATCCCTCCTTTCCTTTCTTTTGGAATGGCAGTGTTTACCCTGCGCCATTGTATGTTGCCAGTGTGTAACTTATTTTTGATATTTATAGGGGCTCATGGTTAAGAGTTTGCCTTAAATGAGAGGAGACTTTAGACTTAGACTTTTGAAACTGTCAAAACTTTGGCAACTCTTAGAGATGGGCTAAATGCATTTTGCCTAAAGAGATGTGCATGAGTCTTTTGGGGTCTAGGAACAGAATATTGTGGTTAAGATAAAAAAATAGCTCTCAAAGCCTCGTGTGTTTGGAAGATGACTGGATTATGGGGGCATTAGAGCTGACTTCTTGTTAGGAAGTTGGGTCTGTTCAGAAGAGGCGGGTCTCTGGGGGGTGTGACCTGGAAGGGTATATCTCCCTTCCTGGCTCCTCCCTTGGCTCTCAGCTTTCTGGCTACCATGATACGAGCAGTTTTCCTCCGCCCAGGCCCTTCCACCAGGCCTTCCTGCCTTTTGGAGCCAGTCAACTACAGACTGAAAAGATGGGCCAAAGTAAGCCCCTCCTCCTCTAAGTTTCAAGTTGTCAGGCATTTTGTCCCAGTGATGAGGAAGGTGACTAAGACAGAGCCCCAGCTAGGCTCCCCGCTTCCATACCTCAGTCTCCCCAAGAGAAAATGCAGGTGTACTGTCTTGTATGCAGGGTATGAGACAAGTTAGGCAAAACTCTCTGAAAAGGGCCCGGCACTCAGTAAGTGCAGGCTTGGCTGTCATTATCATTAGTGCTGAGGAGTCCCCAAAGCTCTCAAAACCACCACTGGAGCTGACAAAAAGCCCAGGTGTGCCCCCCACCCCAGGGCTACGTCTTGGAGAAGTCCGAGATCCGAGCAGACTTGGACTGGGAGAATGTGTCCTTGGATGTCCTCACCTGTACCCTACATGGTGATTGGACCCCAGAGATTGGACCCCGACCACCAACCCCACTCTAGCGGGCAGCTGGGGATGTGTTGTCAACTCTGGACAACTGCACCCCACATTTACACAGCACAGCCCGGGAGGCCGGATGTGGCCTCTTTTCCCAGCCAGACACGGCTCCATTACCATGGGGTGCATTTCAGGCCTGCTTGCTATTATCAGCTTCTCACTTTCAGCTGCTGGATCCTTCCCTTCCTCCCGCAGCCTCCCACCAGGTGTTTGTTTTCACACGGCCTGGACTGCAGAGGTGAGCTGTCACCTGTTCTGGTGAGGAACCTGCTCATTGCCCCTCATCTCTGAAGTGGGGATCTGACTCTCTCCTCCCAACCCCAATCTTAAGTGATACTGAGAGGTGAAGAAGGGGCTCCTCAAACTGTCGAGCTCAAGACTCCAACAGTTCCAGGTCTCTGAGAAAAGCATCTTTTTTCTGACAACAACCAGGAAAGAGAGCAGTACTGACGGAGAAGGAAAAAGCAGAGATTTGTGCTAAAGTTATAGACACTGGAGTCACTAAGTTTGCGTCTGCTGTCTGTTTCTTCTCCTGCACTGACTCCTGCTTGCTGCAGTCCTTCCCAAACAGATGGTAGGCCCAAGTTGAGAGTCCCCCCTACACCAGGTCAGAAAACTTCCTTGTGTTAGATTAAGTTCTTAAAGGAGTGCGGGCAAGTTCCATCTTTGAACAAAAAAGTCTTTCACCTAAGAACTCCAAGAGGGCCTTCCATGGGGAGACGCCTGTTTGACAGCAGGCCCATTCTCCTCCCCTGGGTCTTTTGTCCCCACTGGCACTACCCTGCTTTTCTCACTGCCATCAGGTCACCGTGTTTGTCTCATTCCTCTGCCCGGGTATGGGCTCTATTCCCACTGCCCTGCTCTACAGGGCTCAGACTGGCTGGAATCCTCCAAAAATAACCTCAGAGAGAACCAATGAAATTAACGAATAGAGCAAAAACACCTGAACATCAGACATGCTGAGGTAGACACCTAATCCCAAAACAACCAAAGTCTCGCCGCCACCATCACCACTGCTCCTTGCACCTGCCAGAAAAGACCCTCTCGGGTCAAGCTTCCTGACACTTCCCCCACCCCTGAGGCAGGCAGAAGTGGGCAAGAGAAAGGGGAGGTGGTGTGTAGAGCGCAGCACGCAGGTGGCACGTGTCTGCACTGAGGCCAAAGTCCAGGAAGGCCCCTAAGGTCTCTGCAAGGAGCAGAAGCCTGCAGCCCCACCCCACCCCACTTGGTGTGACTTTCGCAGAGAAGGTCCTCACAGGCAGAGGGAAGATGCTGAAGCCAAGCTCTGAACTGAGGCCAAGGTCTAGAAGCTGGGCACAGATACTTGGCGCTAACTCTGCATGTCACTCTGGTCCTGCTGTAGGCCTCAGGCTCCCTGTTGATAAAAGGAGGAAATTTGCGTAGATGATCTTCAGAGTCTCTTTCACCTCTAACACTTTCTACTTTTGCAATTCTCCACCATCTCCTTGGCCGCTAGTTCTCAGAAGTTCTGAACTCTAGTCCACCCAGACAGGTCTCACTGTATGTGGTACAAGAATAAAGCACACACTCTAACACAGTAACAGCAAACTTTCCTGAATGCTGACCGGACACTAGAAACCATCCACTCAATTCCTTCTTGCAACAGTGCAAAGCCTGGTATCTTCATTGCACAGGTGATGCGCAGAAACACAAAGACATTGAGATGTGCACTAACATGCCCACGTAATACCAACAGTGGGCCCTTGGGCTTTGTGGTTTCTGAGGCTGGGCTCTGAGCTCCGAGACCAACTGATCTCTTCACAGATGAGAAACTGGGATGTCTGTAACAGACACAATAGCCCAAGCCAAATGTCTATCAACAGACAAATACATAAACAAAATAGGGTCTGTACAGCCAGTGGAATATTATTCTGCCTTAAAAAGGATGGAAATTCTGACACATACTACACTATGGATGACTTCTGAAGAGATTATGTTAACTCAACAAGCCAAACACAAAAGGACAACTACTGTATGATTCTATTGTATGAAGCATCTAAAAGAGCCCAATGCATCCAGACAGAAATAGGTCAGAAGTTGCCAGGAGCTGGAGGGAGGGGATGGTGGACATATTATTGCTTCATGGGGACAGAGTTTCTGCTTGGCATGATGCAAAGGTTGTAGAAATCCATAGTGATGATGGCTGTATGACATTAGGAATGTACTTAATGCCACTGAATTATATGCTTACAAATGGTTGAAATGGCAGATTTTGTGTTGTGTTAAAAATAAATGCTAAAAATATGTATAATAAAATACATAGAATTTATACTGTACCACATGCTTTGTGCGTCTCTTTGTTTAAACTTTAGGACCATTTTAGTGGGGCAGGCTACCTCAGCATCGTACTTACTTCACAGTGAAGAATTCAGCCCTCTGGCCTACAAGCCCAAAGGAACGGAGCTGATTCGGACGCCCATGTACCTCTGAGACAGAACCAGAGCAGAGGCCACTGGGGAATGTGAGAAAACTGGGAACAAGCTGGGGCGAAGCAGGGTGTGGGGCCGCCTGCACCCCTACCTGTCCTGCCAGGTTTCGCGAATTCCTCATTTGCCCTCGTCTCACATTTCACCCTGCCTTTTTAATGATTGTGTCCCTCTGTTTCCCATCCCATCAGCACCTTCCTGCCCTACTCTTCCACAGACCTCAGTACCTCTGCCCTGGACACCTCCCCTCCATGCCAGCCTGTGGGATTTGGGGCTGGGGAAGGCTCATTCTGCATCAAAGGAGAGAGGCTCAGTTCTCTGCTAAAGGAGACCTGGAGCAAGCAGCTCTCCTGCACTCTCCGGGGATCCTGCCAGGAGCAGGAGTGGCTGGCTGAGGCTGGGCGGGCAACCCCGTGGCTGCCAGGCCTTGGTGTGTTCCCCGTTTATCCCAATGTCAGCTGACCGGCCACCCGTGTGAGCAGAGTCAGGGTGGTGAGTTTGTCAAGCTTATTCAATAACTGAGAAGCACCCACACCCGCTGAGGCATGAAGCATTCTGTGTTCAGGTCACCCAGGAACTCCAAGTGCATCTCTGTTCAGAACCACCTTACTTGAGCCCAAGTATAGCCAAGATTCCAAGGTCCTGAGAAACTGCACATGGAAGAGCTCAAGCAAGAGGACCACATACTATTCCAGTTGGGGATGGAAGGGGTTTTATGCATGTGCCCTATAGCATACCCTCTCTACCCCTCTTTCTCAGGCATTCTGTTCCGCACACCCAGATGGCGACTATAAATCCCCAGAAGATAACCACCAGTGCACTGTAACTTCTCTCAGGGGACTCTCGACAGCAAGGATCAACCCAAGAAATGATGCATGTGAGAATTCCAAATCACAGGGATAGTGAGGGGGGAGTTTTAAACAAACATCCCTTTAATCATGTCCAGGAAGGTGGACATGATTATGAATGGTGGGATTAAAGCACAGGTCCCCCACTAGTGCCCCATGGGGAGCTCTCACGCATCTATTCACATCCTCTGCTTATTTTTGATTGAATTATCTTTTTATCACTGAGTTGTAAGAATTCTTTATGTATTCTAGATCCAAGTCCCTTTCAGAAATATGATCTGCAAACTTTTCTCCCATTCTGTATGTTCCTTTTCACTTTTTAAATCTGTTTTTCCTGTTCACTTTTTAATGGACTACTTTGAAGCAGTAAGTCTTTCATTTTGATGCCATTCTGAAGAACTTTTACTTACGGTATGAGAATCAGAAGCAAAAAAATATGACTGTGTATCATGAAAACCCAAGAGAGTATACCTACTGAAAAACTCTTGCCAACAAGGGAATTCAGTGAAGAAGAAACAAAATTAATATTGTAAAAAATAATCTTTATATATATATATATATATATATATATATATATATATATATGGACCAGTTAGAAGGTATGGTGGAAGAAAAGATCCTAATTTCAATGAAACTAAAATATAAGATGGCTAGAAATAATCCTTATTATACATAAGAAATGTAAGAAGAAAACTTTAAAACAATTTGGAGACCTAAAAGATGCCTTGAAAAAGGAAAGGTATACCATAATCTTAGACAGGAAGATTCATCATCATGAAAATTTCAATTCTCTATTCAGTTGTTTTATAAACCCAATGCTAACTCAATAGGAAGACCTCTGGGACTTGTTGTGGAACTAGAAAAGCTGATTCTAAAATTCATACAGGAGAATAAACAAGCAGGTATGGCTTTGAAAACCAAGGAAAGAAGAGTAATAAGCAAGCTTTGTAGCAGGAATGAAGAATCGAGGACTTTTTTTGGCCCAGCTCTGTACTAACAGACTGAAGAAGCTCTCACCGTTTCTGTTGCAGCTAGAGCTCCTTGTCGGCAGAGTGAGCTCCCTGCCTAGAAGATGTCTACCTTTCCTTTCAGCTTTAGAGTTCTGAGACTGATTCTGTTACCAGACTGTTAATTCATATATTCCAGAATTGGTTGGTACTATGTCTACCACCAAGTCCAGGGTGGCTCAGCCTGGCAAGGCAACAAGATTGATGGCTAAGGAGCTGAGCGTCTGGCACACGGAGAAGGCCCTTTGGTGAAAAGTGGTCTTGCTCTTACTGCCATTCTGTCTCCTATTGCTCCACGGGCTTTGATCAATCAGTTTGACCTGGCTACTCTCTCCATTACTTCTCCACTGCAGAAGTAAGCAATGTATTTGGGTCTAGGGCCAGCCCATTTCTTAGGGCTGCCCCAATCTGAATAGGAGAAGGGAGAAGACAGAGACAGAGGCCTGGCTGAGGAAAGGTGAGTAGCCCAGGACAAAGAGAAGAGAAGGCAGAGACACAGAAAATAGTATCCCTAAACAATAGGACATCTCAGCCCAGGCAGTCCATTCTGAGAGGATCACCCTCCTTAGCTGACCTAGAAAAACACATGCTAAAACAGAGAACCCAGAGGAATGTTCAAGACCTAAGCCCAGACTAGTGTAGAACTGATGAATCAATATCTTTAGGTATGAAAGAATAAGTGTGTTACAGCCTGGGCTCAGTACTTATCACTTTGAGCAAGCAGAATAATTGCACAAGAAGAAAAGGAAAACTGTCTCTTCTCCTTCCACTCAGTCAGGAAGGACTTTCTGGAGAAGGCAAGAGTTGAAAGAGTTCCTAGAAGAGAAGTAAAGAAGATGCTCTGCAAAGTTTGTTAGGTTTTGCTTTCTCCAAAACCCAGAGAAGACAAAAGATACAGAGATAAGGCTATAACCAGAGAGCAAGTAAGAAATAGACTTTCATTTAAAAAGAAGGTAGGGGGGCTGGGGATTTATCTCAGTGGTTAGAGTGCTTGCCTAGCAAGTGCAAGGCCCTGAGTTCAATCCCCAGCACCAAAAAAAAAAAAAAAAAAAAAAAGAGGGGGGCAGGATCAGGGAACTGAGGAAGAAGTAACATCCCAGGATGTCCAAGCACAGTGGAAAATTCTCTAAGTGCACTGACAACTCTAAGTATGCTGAACAATTTTTCCTACAGAGAATGGAACAGTTAACTCCCAAGTCCCAGGCGCCTGGCTGGGAGCTTCAGAAGTAATTCTCCAGGACTGGTGTAACTCCCTAAGATATGATATTGTAGGGTGTCCAAACACCGCCCAGTGTCTTTCACTTAGCCTTGGAAACGTAAGTCATGCTGTAGTGTTACTAAGGGTCAGGCAGTGGCTCAAATTCACATCAACTCAAGTTATCACTCAAGTCCAGCCTCATGCTAAAGGCCATGGTGAACCAAAAGGAAGCCAGAGTAGGGTCCATGCTGCTAAAGAGTTTATACCTGGAAAAAGAATTCAGTATTGGAAAATTGTATGATTTTTACAATCTTCACACGTCTACAATTGAACATAAGCATGAGGAAAACAGTGGAAGAAGCAAGAAAGCGAGAGGGTTGGGGGCTCCATAGGGCAGGTGAAATTCAGTCCTACTACACACCCGCATGAGAGAGGTCAGCTTGCCTCCTCTCTGCCACAGGCACAAGAGGACCATGCCAAAGGCCGGAGTTGGAATGAGCAGTGAATGTTCTGGAAGCTCAGCAGCAAGGCCATAAACGAGAATCCTTTCCTGTCCTATCTTTTTCAGTAGTGCTTGTTTGAAAAGGGAACAGATTTTCCTATGACAGCAGCCAAAAAAAAAAAATAAATAAATAAAATAAATAAATCACAAAAGGAGCGGCAAAGATGAGCCTGGAAATGAAGTTAAAATATCCAGGCTCAGAGAAGACACCATGGGCTGGTTTTCTCCTCATGGTGGCTGCTCGGCTTTGGGAAATGGCAGACTCAGCTCCGCTGATGAGTCTGGGGACATAGTCTTCTCCCCAACAGCCCCACCTGCCGCTCTTCCCACCCGTTTCCTCCAAAAGCCTTTCACAGATGGTGCCTCTCAGTTCCGAGAACCAGTCTGGAGCAATGATTAAAAGCCCAAAGTTCCAGGAACCATTTTTTTTCCTTGTGCACGTTGGCAAATGCTTAAACTACACAAAGACCTAGTGAACTGTTTAAGAGTGACCATCGAGATGCTGGAGAAAAATTAAGGATTTTCACCAGGCATGGGGCCAGTCCTCCAAAAAGAAATTTCTGGGGAAAGGTAGGATTCTGTGAATGCTCTTTTTAGGAAAATTTCACTGGGGCTCAGCCCTCCCTCTTGCCTCACTGGTTTCCTCCTTTCTTTCCCCTTCCCAGGCACAAGAACCATTTCCTTTTCTACCAGTGATCTACATATTACAGTTATAATGTGACCTGGAAAAAAGAAATAATGAAAGCCTGAGGACCTTATATGATCAGATAACCCTGAAGAGTGCTCTATCCAACACACAACACTCCTTTGAACGGAAACCCAGTAATCCAGTAATCTTTTGCCCATTTCCGCCTTTGACGATCATTCCTGATATTTGAGAAGCTCTCTCAGAATGCAGTGGGAGAGGACAAAAAGATGAAAAGGAGACAGACTATAAAGATATGAAAGACAGAAAAATAGAAATTGTACTTGCAAATTGTTGGTGATTTGAAGAAGAAACTTGAACAGTAATCAAAATACTGACCTAAGAAAAGTGTGTAAATTGAGAGAACTCCTGCATTCCAGGTTATGTTAGTTTCCTACAGCTGCAGTAACAAAGGACATAAACTGGGTGACTCAACATAAATTTGTTTTCTTATCATGTGGAGGTCAGAAGTACAAAATAAACATGACAGCAAAGAATATTTCTTAGTCTTTTCCAACTTTTAATGGCTCCAGGTGATCCTTGGTTTGTGACAGGTGGCAGGTAACTTGCAGTCGTCTCCACCTCCATCTTCACTTGGCCTTCTCTGTCTACATTGCTTTCTGTATTCTTTCCTCCCCTTATAAGGACATCAATAATTGGATTTAAGGCCCACCCTAAATCAAGGATGATTTCAATTCAAAATCTTTTAACTAATTACATGGGCAAAGAATTTATTTACAAACAGGGTCACATATACAGTTCCAGGTGGCCATGAATATGGGGAGTACATTATTTAACCTTCTGCACAGACCAAAGAAGTTAAGAGACCTGTATATAAGTAGACAAATCCTGGCATTTGTCAGTTTTCAAGTGCTTTCAGTTCCAAACAATCAATATAGCGATGCAGCATATTTGGGCATATTTCCCGAACTCCTACAACTTGGGCAGAATATACTTTTCCCCATAGTAAACCCTGTGCCTGGCTTGCAATAAATATTTGGCGAATGACATTAGGTATGAGAAGTGAGGGCCAACATAGCCTTCCTGCAAGTTTGGCCACACTGCCTCTTTGGGTTAGCCGAGGCATGATGGATGGCCAGGGGTAACCCATGATTTTCCAAAAGCTATGTGGGCACAGCTTGCTTTAAGGAAATCCAATTCTAGATGTGTAAGTTCCATGGCTATTTTTCCTAAAACATCTGCCTGAGACTGTCTCATGGTCAAAGCTCCTGTGGGTCCTCCTTTCCCTTTCACAGTCCCAATTAACAAATGAAAGGGATTTCTCTAATCCACCCTGAACCTTAATTAGTATGGTGCCTTGTTCCCAGAAAACTAAAGCCTGCAAGGCATCAGACAAGGGGACAATTTAAAATGTGTTTCATTTAACAATCTCAAATCTTCTAGCCCCTGAATATTACTGTCAGAATGATCCTCTCTGTAGGTGAGTCTCCTGGGAGCAGAGCAGGACAGTAGGAGTGCCAGATGAAATATGGAGGTGGCTGTGTCTTGTTTCACACAGGTGACAAACCCACAGCCTCTGTACCTTATTTTTCACTCCACTAGAATTGAAACTCTTAATCCAGGCTGTCTCCATACCCAGTATGCATGTCGACAAGTTTACTTGAATTTAAAAATACAGTCTGACTTTTTCTGACTGAAAGTCAGTCTGATTTGGCCATTTGGTTTGACAGTGAGTTTGGGCTGTAGTAATCATTTAAAAGGTGAACAAAATCCAAAAACTAGCTTAATCAACAGCTTCAAGAGTGTGTGTTTATATATCTAAGTTTTCAGTGAGGAGAAAACTTTATTAACAATAAAGTATATTATTATAAAGGTATATTAACAATATTTCCCTTTTTCTAACTCAGTCAGAACACATCAAGTTAAACAAGGCACTTTTATGTGAAAAGGCAACCAAATATAATTAAGCCATACTTCCTAGAAATTTGAAATCTGAATGAGTAGAATGACTAATAATTAATTTTCCTGATCAGGCAATTCTCCATATTGTATATTCACCTAAATTGATGAAGAACCTACTGGAATTGTCAGCTGGTAGATCATTAAAATGATTTTTATGTGACTTTGATAACAAATTGGAAGAAGTTAAAATAATTGGGTATCACTGCTATAACAAAACTCTTGCTGTGGCCATCATATTTTTGTGAACAAGTTTTTCTCACCATGGCTACCAGAAAAGAAAACAAGGATAGAATTGAAGCTAAACACTGAGCCAGTCTAATAATAAGTAATACTCACTCGTAGATAGAGGAGAAAACCAAGAAAAGAAATACCTTCCATGCCATTGAGATGCATTTCCTGTAACACTGTATTTTTGTTGTTTATTAAGTTTTGCATTATATTTATATTATCTTCATCAACTATATAATACAATTATTTTAATAGATAATCTAGAAAATTTTTAACATTTAGAGCTTTTGATCACAGATGGTTTGTAAAATTAATTTCTCTATGTGCACATATTTTTATTATAAAGGATATAATAAACAAATACTAGGATAAAATTTTATGGGGAAGTGGAATGAAAACGTAGATTCGAGGAGAAATATGAACAATGTACAATTTCTGAAGGCTTCAGAACAGCTTCTTCATATGTTTTTAAACAGGTGATGGTAGGTATCGAATTGCTAAGGTATTTCTATTCTGTTGGGTACATTCATAAAATAATGTTACAGTTTTATAACTGCTGAATTTTCAATATGGCAGAAATTGTGCCCTTTGCAATTACTACATCAATATGTGATCAGAGTATGTGGCTGTTTGCGTGCTCCTGCTGCCTCTCAGCCTTATCTTAGCCCTGCCCCTGATGTGGACTACTCTTCTCTCCTGGCCAGGGCAGCAAATACAGAAGGGGACAGGACGGGTGTGACCCCACAGGACTAGTACTCAGGGGGACACACATGATGTGTGTGGTGAGGTGATAGTGAAGGGATAAAAGTTCACTATCTGCATCGGCTTTGCCAGTGCGGCCCCACGCCACCCCACCATCCTCCAAGAGCTAGCGGAGGGGAGTTTGCGCTGAGTACGCAGAGCTGAGTACAGAAGCACACAGTATCTGCAGGTCACTAACTGCTACAGGCCCTCCGCCTGAGGCAGCAATACTCAATTCCTACTGGAGGAGGAGGGGCCTGGGCTGCACACGTGTGCCCACGTGCACCCTGTCCACCCCTCTACCACTCACCCCAGCTTTCCCCCAGCAAGGCTGGAGAAGCACTCTGGAGAGAAAAAGAGGGAGGACGGATCCACAAGGGCTGCTAGAGGAGACAGTTCCCATACAGAAGCTACAGCAGAATCTTACCGCCCTCCCCATGCACATGTGTGTAAAGGAGGAGCGAATTCTTCACAGCGTTGCTTTAGGACCAGCTACAACACGAAAGAACCACTATAGAATTGCAAGGCCATAATAAAGGAAGCAAAGTCTTAGAGACAGGCAACACAAGAACCCAGGAGGAAGAGAGTTAAACTCATTTCTAAAGGTGATTTGAATCTCATAGAGGCTACCAACGTTTATTGTCCTCCTTTCACTCCACCCCAAATGTTCTCTCCATGATTAGAAGTTGTAACCTCAAAAATGCCAGAGATTAGCTGGAGGTAGATTAGTCAAAATTTGGGGAAAGGAAGTGAGAAGAGTTGAGTGGAAAGAGAGGGGGAAAATCCTGCCTCAAATCCACTAACACTGTCGTATTTCATTTCATTACCAGGGATAGACCAGGCTTATACATGACGACATTATAAGCTGAAAGGCGATCCCCTGGGAAAAACTTATGAGTTGCCTCAGTAATTAGAGATCTGCTCCTTGCTGCCTCTGATGCTGATCTGTGCAAGCACCTGGAAGGACAAGCAGTGCCTTCCACCGGGACTGGTGACACTGTGGCTGTAAACAGCATAACATCCACAGCACTTGCCATTTTGGGTAGCCTTGGCATGAGGCATTGGCCCAGAAAGCCACGAGACCTATGGCATGGCTGAGGGGGACAGCTAGGCCTGCGGTTCAGCTGTCCTCTTGGTGGTCATAGAGCTGTGGTATCCACCCACCTTCCAGCTCAATTTGGCCACCCTTTTCTAGGCACTCAGCTCCCAGCCTAGTTAAGATGCTTGCTCTAGTCTCACACCTCTCTCCTCTGTGTTCTCCTGCCCAGGCCACTTCACCTCCCTCAAAACTCCCAGCCTACCTCCTACCATTCCTCCGAGTTCTACCTTAACACCTCCAGTCCCATAAAGGACTCTCTGATTTCCCAGGACCCTACCCTGTCCTTGGGCTGCAGATCATCTGCCATCTTTCAAGGTGCAGTGCTTGAGCTTTTGCCCCATAATTCTTTTGTGGTTATATGTGCTGAGCCCCCTGACCAACCTGAAGCAAGGATGACCTGCCCCTCTTTACTTCAACTCCGTAAACATGAACTGAGCACCCCCAAGGTACTGCACACTGTGCAGGTTGCATTAAGGAGGGAGAAGACACTGCCTGGACCCAAGAGCTCCCATCCCAATACGACATCCAAGGCTTGAATGGCCAAGCGAAGTGTGACTTCCATGGCCAAGCTCAGTGTTCTTTCTACAACTTCAGCCCAGAATGTGGCTTAGTACCAGATGGCGGGAAGAGTTTATCTTTAGTTGAACGCAGGTCGTCCTGTGACCGGGTGACAGTCCAGGGAGTGGTGGTCGGAAGGAGGTCTAGCAAATGCCTTTCTGGGCACTGAGTCACAGGGTGTGGGCTTCTGAGGGAAGGCAAACACACCCTCTGTCCTGGTGCTTTATCTATCTGGAGGCCCAGAAGGGACTGTGAGAGCCAGGATTCTTGCTGGCCCCGAAGAGTACAAGGAGAACATTCTGTTCACAAGCAGCAGGTGGTTTCTAACGTTCTGAAAAGCTAATGAAAGTTCAGAATGTTCTGCCCAGAAGTACCTGAAGATACATGTAATGTGAGTCTGCTTTGCACACAGTTTCAGGGGTCACCCACTCACAGAAGCCATCCAAGAATCCCTGCACCCGCAGTGCCTTGGTCTAAACAGTGGGGTTTGCAGTGTGGTTTTGTGGAACACTGGGGAGAAAAGTGCTCACTACAAGCTTTCTGAATTAATAGATGACCTTGAACTTAATCAGGCCAACATCCCTAATTGTGTTTCCCAACAGCTCTTTCTCTCCTACTCTGGTAGAGTCAGCACAAGCCCTTAGCCAGTTCACCCATCATTCAGATGTGATAAGCAACCCATGCATGGTGACGTTTGTGGGGTTCGGGGAATACCCTACTTCTCAAAAGCATCTCCCCCCAACAATCTTCCTGTGGTCCTGCTGTGCCTGGAATTCTACTTAACACAACCATTAACACAACATCCCTTTGAGGCAGGAGTTCAGAATGCCTGGGTTTATGGAACCCTATCCTCTCTCCAGGGGAAGCCTGGGGGTTAAGGACAGAAGATTAATAGAGGTGTAAAGAAGAGGAAGGAGCTTGGCATAGAGCATCACGCCACAGAGACTCCCCAGCCCCAGTACTGCCTCTCCACAAAGTGAAATTTATTCTGTGAAGGACCATAGGGACCTTATGACTTGACAACCTACGTACACTAAAATATTCTGCAAAAATTTTTGTAAGTTAATAAGAACTGTCAAGAGTCCTCGTCTCTAGAGAGCTTCAATTTATCCAATCAAAAAGGTTCCCTAAAAGGTGTGTGTGAAGGGACAAGCATGAATATTTATTGGGTTTCTACTATGTTTAGATGGTTTCCACAAATTATCTCATTTGATGCTCACAGTATCAGTGACACAGAGTATCATTTTCCCTATTTACAGGTGCAGAGAGAGAGGCAAACATGCTCAAAGTTACAGAGCTAGTAAGCTGCAGAACCCAGATTCAAACTTGAGGTTGTCAATTTTCAAAAGCCCATGAGTTTCCTACTGTACAATAAATTGACGGTTTTTTGTTGTTTTATCTCTGGACAGAATACAGACCAGGCCTGTGGTCGCTCCGGCTAAGAACCAGAGACAATTTGAGGAGACCAATATTTTCCTGAATGACATCAACTTTAAAAATTTGGAGATGAGCCCAAATGCCACTATTTCCCATGAAATCAGTGCTGGTTTTGAATCACACAGATATGATCTAATCACTTTTCTTTTTCAAAATGCATACCCTAAAGACCCTAGGGCCCTTGCGAAATCTGAAAATTGGAGTATTTTTCCTGGTGGGTCCAAAGCTTCCAGGGGCCATGATGAGGACACATAGCTCCTCAGGGATGCCAGGTCTGGAGTCCCAGAGACCCCAAGAAGGCCAACTTCTGTGACTCCAGGTGACCAGTGACTCCACTATCCACATACTTTTGGGTACAAGAAAATCACCAAGTTGGAAAAATATTCATTTCCAGTACACTCATTATTTTAATAATGCATTTTTATTTTTAAAACTTACCTTTATTTATTTTGCCTCTTAGGCATCTCCTGTTATTTACATGAACAAGCACACCCCTATAAATGTGATAATCATCATCACCTTCATAATAGCTGACATCCAGGAATTCATGTGCAATCTAAAAACCATTATCCTGCAAATGGCAAAGCATAATCGGAAACCATCTTTGAGGTTTGTAAGACACTGTTGAGACGAAGATAATTTTTTTCTTTTGTAAGAAACAACTTTTGGTATGTTCATTAATTTTCATTTCCAGATTTTTCCTCCTCCTTATCTCATAAAGTTTAGTTTTAACTAGATATTTTTTAATACATCACTCTCATGCTGACCCCATTAGACAGGGAAATAGAAACTAACCAAGGTGCCAGTATGTACATGCAAATAAACATTTCTGCACACCAATGTTTTCAAACTGATGACTTTTGAAGTCTTGTTGGAAAGATTTCCCAGGAAAAAAATCCTTCAGATAACATTTTTGAAAAAAAAACTCCATTTATTAGAAGTTTCTGCAGAAAACATTTTTGGCACCTAAGTTGTCTTATTGTTAATCAGTTATTGTTTATAGAGTTTCACACCAGAACCATGTTCCAAAAGCTCTTTATCTCAGTTACATAAGCAGAATGGCATTTCAAAATCTCATTTTTAAAAGGCATTAGTCACCAGTATAACAAAACACATGCTCTGAACCAATAAAATTTAATGTTCAAATAAAAAATGCTTGTTTACATGCATTTTTACTTGCCCATCTATATAAAAGAAACCATGTTTTCATAAGATATTCTCATAGTTGGTGGACACTCCTTCTCATTTCTCCACCTCCTATGAAACCAGCCCATCCCACTACCATCGCTCCTAGAGAGAAGGCAGACATCCAAGAGGGAGGAGCAGACTTGCTAGTTAAGATTTTATGTCTGAAGTTAAAAAGTAAATAGCTCTACCTCCTCACCTTCCTGACTCATCTGGTACAAGAACTATTTCTCTAGGCAGGTAGTTGTCTGAATGAATTATTTTTTCACATCTCTGCCCGCCAAATTCACCCACTTTGAGGACCCTGCAAGAGGGTCCTTCCTTCCTATGCCAGCAGTGAAGAGAGACAAATAATGAAGGGTGGACTTTGTTTATTTATTTGTTTAGCTGCTAGAGATAGAACGATTGAACCCAGGGCTTCATACATGCAAACAGGCACTCTGCAACTGAGCTCTACCCCCACCCTTTTAACACTTTTCCCCCCAAGTCCAGAAGAACTTTCCGTCAACACAACTACTTGTTAAAATTAACTTTTATTTTATCCAAAGTAACTGAACCCAATGAGGTAGAGCAATTGTTCACTTTAAGCCATGGTAACTCAATTTGATATTTTCAGACTAAAATTCTTCTTCCATCTAATCTAAATGTTCTAACTGAAGTTTATGGACAAGCAGTATCCAATTTTTGTCTGTTACAACATTTGACGTATTCCTTACACAATTCATAATTAACATAGCATACCACTGTAAACATAAATGAGGTAATTTATAGGTTTGCCTACATGTTTAGCACCCATGGGAGTATCCACAGTTAAGGACGGACTTTCTCCTAGGTAATATTTTTCTTTCTGCTACTATAAACCAAAATAAGGGTTGTATCCAGTAATATTTTATTCTACTAATAGAGCTTAAAATTTTATTCAATAGCAGGTTAAATGATTCATTAGACCTTTTAATTAGGCACCTAACAAATAAAAAAAATTAAGCTTAGTAGTAACCAAGAGGACTCATAAGGGCACACAAATATATTGCAGACACTATTTCGTGTGTGCACACAAGTACAGCTACCACTAATTCTTCCTTTCCCTCACCCGAAAGCCTTGCAAATTCTAGACAAAGTACTTCTCTGTCAGAGTGCAGAAAGAGAATGAGAAAACAAAACTAAGCTGACACCATTTTTTGCCCATGATGTCATTTTCTGTCTTTCAAAGCCCGTGGGTCCGATTTTGATGTCAGGGTATGTAACTCCGCAGTGACAGCCCCAAATGTGTTTGAAGAGGGAAATAACCTTTCAGCTCCACAGCACTCATTTTCCCCAAGAAGACAAATATAGCCCAAGCTGAAATCACTTAGTGTCAATCAAGGTAACCAGATCAGCTCAGTGTTAATAATGAATTTGGTCATGCGCCCCCGTGGAGAGAACAGTGTGAGATAACTGAGCACTTGTTCTATGTGCCACCAACCAGGTTCTATGTCAGGCCACAGTTCTCCCAGCTGGGAAGCAACAGGACATTTCAATCTGTCATGCATTCTAATTGCTAAACTGAGAGAATCACCAGGGTTGCCAGAAAAGGGTTTCCAGAGCCCTGGGTCAGGCTCAGGAGCTGACATGCAAAGGCCCACCTGAGATCTTCATGAGGTACTCACAGGTTTTGTGGGGCCTAAAGCAAATATAACTTGAGATCTCTCTTTAAGGATAAGAAAGTAAAAATTATAAATACACTTGCATGAAAGGGGCCCATGCAAGTAAGAGGCCTGGAAGCTTAAACTTCATTAGCATAATGGGGAAGCCATCTCTGGTTGTTATGGAAAGGGAAAGTTCATTAGCCTCCTGTCTGTATCCTGGATTCTGGATTGTCTGACTCCATGGCAGTACATTCTTTCTACCCTCATGTAATCATTTGTAATTTTCCACGTTTCCTTACATAAAGATGAATTATATAATACTAATCCCTCAGTCTATCTCACATACATGTAGCATAGCATTTTTGACAGGCACCAATTGCCAGTTAGTATGCCCTGGTTGTGCTCTATGATGTCAACTCTAAAAATTTAAGGATATATTCCAAATACCCATAGTTTCCCCTATATAATCTTCAATAAAACCTCTGAAAAGAATGATCACAGATTCCATCAAAAGAAGCAAAATAGTAGAACAACGGAATCAGGGGAGGCCTATAAAGTAGTTAGTTTTCACAAGCACTGCCTGTCCTATTTAAGTATTTATAAGCAAACTAAAACCACTATTACCCTAAATGAGAAAAATCAAATAGGATTTATACCCTGTGATGTCATGTTCATTCAACATTTTAAACCAGTGTTAAATACACTAAAGGAATAAAAAAACCTGTATGATCATTGCAACAGAAGCAGAAAAATTATTTCATGAAACTTAACACCCATTCCCAACAAACACCTACAGAGTTGGAAATAGAGGGAAATTTTCTCTCCTTAAAGAATGCCAGATAGAAACTTGAGCAAACATCATACTTAAGGATGAAATAAGAATTATTCCAGGGTTGGGGATTTAGCTCAGTGGTAGGGTGCTTGCCTGGCAAGTGCAAGGCCCTGAGTTCTATCCCCAGCATCCCCCTGCCCAAAAAACAATTATTTGTATTCATGTTAAGAACAAGATAAAGATACCATCATGACTAATCCACATTGGCCTGGAAGTCTCAGACAATTAAATGATGAGGAAAAGAAATAAGATATAAAGGTTTAAAGGGAGAAACCAAACTGCCGATTTTTGCATAAAACAGAATTGTGCACTTAAAAAATCTGAGAGAAAATCTAGGAAGAGGAGGGAGAGCCAAGATGCACCATGTACAGGTACCAAACAAATATGATGAATGTGATCATTATATGTACCATGTACCAATACATGTTCTTGGTTAAAAATAAAAGATTAATTAAAAAAACTATCAGAATTCAAGAGTTGATTCAGTTAGGAGGTCAAGCACAAAATTAATGTATGAAAACTATATGTTTACCTCTATTCTACAGTAACTACCTCAAAATGTCATGAAAAGTGATCTATTTACAGAAGTCCTAAAACTATATAATACCTAAAAACACATATATTGGATATATTATATCTTGAATACAACAAAAATGTGCAAAATCTAACTGAAGAAAAGTGATAAATTTTTACTAAAAGACATAAAGAAATCCGAAATAAGTGGAGAAAATGTTTGCAAATCTTGTTGAAAAGACTTGGCACTGTAAATACACTCATTCTCCCCAGCTTATTCTATAAATTCAGTGAAATCATATTCAAATTCCCAGTGGCATTTTTCAAAGACCTTATGTATTTATTCTAAAATTCTTCTAGAGGAGAAATGTGAAAGAATATCCACGGAAATTTTGAAAAGGGAATTCTAAAAGACAGAAGGTGCTCTTCTACATTTCTGAAGAAATCCAGCAGAGGCCGGCTGGAAGATGAGTGAGAAGGACCCACAGATGTAAGTATACACACGGCATGTCACTCCATGACCTTGAAGGACATGAGGTTGCATTAAGTAGGGTAGAGAGAGGCTTCAGTGCTGGCCACAGTCAGCCTGCCAGGAGAAACCACCTGGTGTTGGGAAGTCCTGAACAGCATTTTCTGGAGCATGGAGATCCCCAGCCACAACAC
Organism: Hystrix cristata; assembly: GCA_004026905.1. Classification (NCBI taxonomy): domain Eukaryota; kingdom Metazoa; phylum Chordata; class Mammalia; order Rodentia; family Hystricidae; genus Hystrix; species Hystrix cristata. Next base: position 19,848 of record PVJO010010423.1, read on the forward strand.
CACAAAACTCCAGAATGGTTTGACAAAACTACTTTTGTCAAGCCACATTATCCAGACTTATTATCAAGTTCAATTTCTGCCATATTGCTATCATGCCAGATTGCTACACTAAACACTAATGAAATGGAAATAGCCAGACATCCCATGTGCCTGGTTGCACTAAGACAATATGACAGGCCACATGAAGTGCCTGGTTATCATCATTATTCATCCCTACACCTGGCCTCTGCTGGACTACTTCAGAAATGTAGAAGAGCACCTTCTGTCTTTTAGAATTCCCTTTTCAAAATTTCAGGTAGGCGTATCATTTACTTACTAGGAGGCACTAAACAGGACAAACTTGGCCATTCCCTATCACAATATTAAAACATGATACAAAGCAGCAGGAAACGAAACATTGTGGTATTGGTGCAAAGATTTTAAAAATAGCTCAGTAGAACATAAAAGGGAATTTATGCGCATTGCCATGAATATATGGGAACGTATTATACGATAAATGTGGCATTCCAAATCAACCGATTACTCAAAAAATGGTATTGAATTCAGCAAATTTATTGTTCATTTGGAAATTTTTTTCAGTACTGGGAATTGAACCCAGGGTCTTCACACTGAGCTATATCCCCAGCACTTTTTATTTTTCAAGATAGGTTCTTGCAAGTCTCTAAGTTACCCAGGCTGGGTTCACACTTAAAATCCTTTTCCCCGTCTCCCAAATGGAACATCACTACCTTCAACTACTCAAAAATACAAGTTTCTAAAATATAAGAACTAAACACAATGCAAAATCATAAAACACTGGAGGAAAACATTGGAAAATGTGACATAGGGAAAGTCTTTGCAAAACCTGTAGAGGAAAAATGGTTAAATATCGATTTGTCAAATTATAAAGAAATCATCATAAAAAAAAGAAATCATCATAAACTGCCACAAGCAATCATCATAAACACATTAAAAGAAATGTAAAAGATCAGGAAACTATATTGGAAAATTTTAACAAAGAATTGGTATTTGAAACATACAAGAAACTCCTTTAAGAAAAAGTCAAGTGGCCCAATAGCAAAATAAGTGAAAGATAAGAATTGGTAATTCATAGATGACAAACTACAAGTTAGTATTTTCAACAAAAAAGGTAAACCTCACTGCTCAGTAGTAGAAGATTAATTAGTACTGAGATGTCATTTTTTACTTGCGTTCAGCAGTACTTTTGTTTGTCCAAGGAAGTCTTCATTTCTTCCCTCATTTCTGGAAAATATTTTCATAGGGTATAAAATTCTGACTTGACAGGTGTTTTCTCCCAGGGCTTTAAGGATGTCTCCACTATCTTTGGTTATAAGCTTTCTGACAACAAGTCTGCTGTAACTTTTGTCTTTGTTTCTCTGTTTATAATGTCTTTTTCTTCCTACTGTTTTCAAACTTTTACCTTTGTCTTTGGTTTTTAACAGTTTAAATATGATGGGTCTCCGTTATTTTGCTTTGTTTTTGTTTTTTGTATTAATTTTTCTTGGTATTTACTGGGCTTCTCAACTCCATGTTGTTTGTAATTAACTTTGGAAAATGTTCAGCCGTTACTTCTTGAAATGTTTCATCTGCCCTTTTCTCTTTGTCTTCTCCTTTTGGGATTGTAATTTATATGTATGTTAGATTATTTGATATTGTCCATTGGATTTGGCATTTCTGCTCTGTTTTTCTTCTTTGTGCTTTGGTTATGTGTCCTTCAATTGGGTTATTTCTATTATTCTACCTTCAAGTTCGTGTATTCTTTCATTGGCACAATCAAGTCTACTCGTGAACCCACTGAAAGAATTATTCATTTGTTGCCATGCCTTTTATTTCCAACATTTCCATTTGTGTCCTTTTTATTTTTCCACTGCTCTATTTTATTAACCCATCTGCTATCTAATTTTGTCCATCTTTTCCATTAGAGCCTTCAATATATAATCACATTTATTTTAAATTTTCTGGCTATTCCAATATTGCAAGTTTCTAAGTTACCCAGGCTGAGTTCAAACTTAAAATCTAAGTCTAATTGTGTTGATTATTTTGTCTCCTGACGGTATTTTTCCCTTGCTTTTTTGGCATGTTTCATAATTTTCTGATGAAACCCAAACATCTTATATAGAATGGAAATGGAGGCCAATAGCCTTCATGCCTGGATATAAATATGCCCTTCCCTCTGTCAGGCCTTTGCTATGGGGTTTGAGTTCATCTAAGAGATGCTTTGGGAAGATATTGTTGGTTGTCTCTTCTTTCTTGCTTCCTAAGAAACTCCAATTATTCAAGTATGGAGTAATGATGCTTTTAGGGCAGAGAAGGCCTTCTTCCACATTCAGAGCACACATCATATTTGGTTTAGGTTAATCACAGAAATCTGACTTCCCTTTCCTGGTGGCTGGTTTAAAAGCAAGCATGTGACTGAGTTTACACCAATGATGTGCAGAATGAAGAGTACAGGGAGGGGTCTAGGAAAGAGTCTCCCACATAATTAAAATAGAGGGTCACGAAGGAGACTCTCACCCCCTTCCATCCTCTCCACCTTCCTGCCACACAGGAATATGATGTCTGAAGGTGTGATGCCAACTGTAACCTTAAAGGGAAAACCAAGGGAATGCACGAGAAACTGACCTAAGGTCCTGACATGATGACCTGCTAAATCAATCAACCACTAAATCACCTGTCTTAGGGTTGCATGTCATTTGATAAAGTGAAAAATCTCTATTGCTAGTCTTTTTTCTTATAAGGGACAATAATGCCTCCAAGAGAATAGAGTGCTTAAAATCCACCCACTGACAGAATAAACACAGGCTCAGGGCTAGGGCTCTGCTTACCCCCAAAATTTCTCACCGCTTTGGCTCTTCTGCTCTGTGCCCCAGCCATCCCCACCTCTGACTGATTTCACTGCTCTGACTTATATACACTCTGCTCTTAGCCAACACTCTGCTTTGTCTTCTCCAACACCTCAGCCTTGCTAATTCCTACCCATCTTTTCAGTCTCGCTTAGGGCACAGCTTCTTCTGTGAGGTTTTTCTGGTCCTTAGAGTACAGTTAAGTGACCATCCCCTAACTGGTACTTGTCACACTTACTAGGTTGGACGCTCTGTGTGCAGGGCCTGTGTCTGCTTTGCTCACTGCAGTATTCCAGCAGGGAACCCCTGGACTCAGACATGGTTAGTCCATAGTAAACATTTATTCAATAAATGAATTAAATCTTACCATCTAGAAAGGAAAATAAGCACACACATAGAATAGAAATAGAAGTACAAGTCAGGATGTGCAAAGTATCAGGTAATTCCCACTAAAGCTCAGGGCAACTGGATGGAGTAACTGGGAGGTACGAGTGAGCTGATCATTGCAGGAATCCTACCAGAGGGAGGAGGGAGGAGGACATTGTGGCCAGGATGGAAGTCAAGCTGCCAGAGATGGGAACAGGAGGGAATAAAGCACTACCAATGGATCTAAGATTTTAAGTTGGGGGAGTGCAAGCAATAAGGTTGGACCAAATTACAGAATGTCTTGAACACCAGGCTAAAGGGTTTGAGCTTTATTCAGCATGTGAAAGGGAAGCCCTTGGTGAGTCTGAGTGGAGCAGTGGCATATGAAGAGCCGAGCTTCTGTTACATCCTAGGCAGCATGGGCTGGGTGCGAGCAGGTGGGATGGAGCCACGGGGCAGCCATTGTGGCTCTCAGGGTGGGTGCCAGGAGATGCAGTACGTGCTTGGCTATCCCTCTACCAGTTTCAGCCTATGATTATGGAACAAAAGCTGTGACTAGTGTAAAAAGAAAATGCAAAAGTTTCCTGCAACAACCAGTTCATGGTTCAATGAAAGAACCATTCAGGCAAAAATTATTCCCCACAACGGTCCTGCAGACGCAGGAAAAGAAGGAAAGGTCTTCCAGCAACTCCTTTGCCAACGAGAATGAGCTCTTCGAAGTCCTGCAGTTCTACTAAGGCTGTGACGAGAAACTTGGTCATTTTCGCAAAGACGGATGTCATTCATGGTGTGCAATGTTTTCAACCATAAGACAATTTTCTTGCTATCACTAAAAGCTGTACGTTTTCTTCAAACTCTGAAGTGAAGCTCAAAATGATAACCCAAGTGGGCATTTTCTCCACAAATGCCTTTCATAAAGGGGCTGGAGGAGAGATATTTAAGATTTTTTTTTCATCCCAGAGTACTTTAATTATGGTAACAGTTTGAAAATTCCTAACACCTTTCATGTGAGGTGATCAAAAGCAATTTTATCGCCCTCGTGGTTTTATTTATATGCAGAAAATCTCTTTGGATTTCAGTAAAGAGGTGAGATTTATTATATATTTGCATCAAAGCTACCAACTCATATACCTGACAGCAAGTCATATTTTACCCAAAATGAAGCCTTAAAATTTTACTGTCATAAGGTTCCCAGTCCCCTCATTGTGTTTTAGCATTCCTGCCAAGCTTGCCAAGAGGGAAGGCGCCTTGAACTCTCCTGACCTTATTGTGTCAAAAACATCTCACGCACTTCCTACCTTGTCTCAGCTCCTTTTGACAGTCAGGTCTGGGGCTTAAGAAATTCTCCACAGGAAACCCCTCAACGCACAGAGCGTATCTTCCATTCACATCTGGAGCCAGACACCAGAAACTGCCCTCCCCGGCCTGGCTGCTGGCTTCTCCTGACAGAAAGGAGGGGATGATGGCAAAACCCCAAGTGGGAAGCTGGCTCCCTTGGGTCCCCTCTTCTCCATGTCTCTCACCTGAATCCTTGTTGGCTTTTTAGGAACCCCCTCTGGTTTTCGGTGTTCAGGGTCCTTGGATGTCTGCCTCTGCTATCCCAGGACCCCCACGAATATTTCCTCAACCAAACTGGCCTCCCCAGCAGGGCTCTGCTGGCTGTGAGCCACGCCTTCAGGCCCCAGCTTCAGGGGTCACATGTCCTCTCCACCAAGTCGTATGTCCAAGGGCCGATCAAAAACTATGGTTAGTAAAAGACACATTGCCATTCACCCCCCTCACTTTGAACACATTGATTCTATCATTCTTTTCATTTTCTGAAGCAGTTCGTAAGGTCCTCTTTTGTGTCTTTACAAGGTGTGATCAAAAATATGGTGAATGATGCTGCCAAAGCCATTCAATGGCAAAGATAAGCTCATAAAAATATTATGGTGTGTCCTCATCCACCTTATTCCCTGGATCTGGCACCATGCAACTTCTGGCCCTTTTCCAAAGTCAAAATGACCACGAAAAGCAAACGTTTTGAATCAGTTCAGGACATCACAACAGCCATGACAGCACAACTGAAGATATTCACAAAAGAGGACTTCCAGAACTGCTTCAGAAAATGACAAGAATGATGAGACAAGTGTGTTCAAAATGAGAGGAAGGATTTTGAGGGGCGTTCTTTCCAGCGAGCTAGCTAGACTTCTTAACTCGGTGGCTCAGGCCATAAGAGAAGGAAAGTGGAAGTTGTCAGATCTCTTAAAGGTCTCTTAGAAGTAGAATTCTCTTGGCTGAAGCAAGTGGCAAGGTCACCCAGGTTCAAAGGGGAGGAGAAACACATTCCACTTGACAGCCGGGGAGGGGAGGAATCGTCGGCAGCCATCTCTGCAGACAGTCTTCCCAGCCCATCTGATAGTCCTACATTGTGCATCTATTGGCCCGAAAATCATATTATACAATAGGCAGAGGGAATATGTTTACATTCCTGACTGTGTACTCCTAATTTAAATTATTTCAATATTAACCTCACACATATGTGCATAATTATATTTATAAATACATATTTACATCACTGCCTCAGTTAGTGCCTACGTATTGTCAAATGTGACCATTTTTAGATCGCTACATTAGTGACTATCAGTAAAAGATAAGGTTGTTGAATTTTAACTCTACAATCCCTTGGAGAGATAGTATGTGTTGTATTTAAGATATAACTGGAAATAGGAAATAAATAATATGATAGAAAAATAGCAGTTTTCCTCTGCAGAGCTCTCACCCCAAGCCCAGGGGCAGCACATAGCATTGAGGCTTGGCGTGGAAAGTGGGACGAGGGGTAGAAACCTAATTCTCCCAGGAAATTACAACCCCAGTCACTCTCTGACCTGCTCTTCTTGCCACACTCCCTTAGTGCGTCCATTCCTTTCTAGGGGCTCTGTGTACTTTCCTAATTCATTTGTACCCACTCACATCCTGTGCTCTCAATGACTGGTGATAGAGAGTATCTTCTTTTTTAAAAATTACTCTTCAAATTGAACCCAGGCTGGACTCTTATTCTTGAAACCATGTCACAAACAGTGTGACTAGAACCACAATGCCAAGGGAAAAGATTTATCAGTAGAGCTTCACTTGTTTTCATATCGTAATTCTACCTGTTAAAATTCTAGGACAACTGTGTGTGTGTGTGTGTTTTTAAATTTAAACAAATGTAACACCTCAGTATTTTTAAAGCCACAAGTCAATCAATTCATAAGAAGGCCACAGAGGTAGTAAATAGACTGCTGGTCCTATAAAGTTTACAGGGGGAAAATGACATGAATAATGTCATAGACATGACCATGTAGACCATACCCAGCCATTTATCCATCAAGTGTTTCTTAAGCACTTAATACATCCCCAACATAGTGTTAAACACTGAGAAGACAGACAAATAGGAGTGCACCCCAGCTGTAGTAGTCTCAGTAGGGGAAGCAGACATATAATCTACTATGTATATATATTACGTTGCATAGTATATATTAAGTACTAATACATACTAATAGTAATAGAAAATATTTATGTAACACTTATGAATCAGACATTGTTCTACATGCTGTAACTTATATTAGCTCACTCCTCAGAATAACCCTATGATATAGATTCTTTTGTTTTCACCATTTTATCAGTGAGGAAACTGGGGCACAGACAGGCCAAGCCACCTGCCCAAGGCAAATGCCTAGGGAAGGGCAGCCTGGGATTAATACTCCTGTGGTCTGGCTCCAGCTGCCACTGCAGAGAAGGAACAGTAGCTGATCTCTCTGTGGGAGTAGGACACGGTCCTAAAGAGGCAATGCTGCTGCTGTTTTACAGGCCGGGAGGCGGTCCCCAGAGAAGAAGAGACATTTGTGTACTCCAAGGGCAGGAGTACTGGAGGACTGATGAGAAAGGCCAGTGAGGGCTGTACAGCTGGGGGTGAGGTGAAAAGTCTGTTGTCCCCTGACCACACCCTTAGTGCCTTAGTGGCTCCACTTAGGGACACCCAGCTTCCCCACACCCCCCTATCCAGAAGCTGCACCCTTATTCACAACCAGGTTCTCACAAATGACATGCTGGAATCTGGGAACAAAAGAAGGAAAATAATGTTCATAATATCTGCATCCCTGGTTTCAAGTGTGTCCTTCCACACCCTTCCTTTTAGCTACCCTTCATGTTTTGTACTTGGGGAAACAAAAACATGAGTGTCACTTGGTAAATAAGTATAGAGCCAGTCCTCAGTTTCAGGTCTTGGGATTCTTTATCTGATGTCCTCTCCACTGTGACTGACACTGTCTATCTCCATCACGGGAACCCCCCCAAATTCCCAAGGGTTCACTCTGCTAATCCTGGCTCTAGAGGACCACTGTCACACGCACACCAAAAAAAAAAAAAAAAAAAAGGGATAGCAAGGGGCATTTGACTCTAAAGGAGGCAAATGTGACCAAGGTATAGTGCAATCCAGGAAACTTAGGTCTCATCATTGTTACAAGGTCCCAGTCTGGCTTACAGGCTTTTGTGTCCTCACTTGCAAAATAAAGACAATTTCTAAAGGACCTATCCAGCTCTATCTTTCTCTACTTTCATCACTCTCTTCACATAACTTATTTTAGTCAACTGCTGTTTTTGGCCACCAATAAGTGCCCAGTTCCATTCAAAACAGAGCAGAGTTGAGAGACTGCGCCAGGAGAGCCTGGAGCTGGGCGTCTGGGACACAGCTGGGCCATGTCAGCACTCGGGCTGCATTCCTCTCTGAGTTGAAGCTAACCTTGAAGTGCCCAGCATTTCCATGGCCTTCTGTAGGATCTGCTTTGTAACCCAAAATGAGGTATGTGTTTCCCTATTAATATCCTCACACCATCTGAATGAATTTTAAAAGCTCACTGTGTTGGGCAACCTGTGGGCCTGTTTTTGTATTGTTGATTGGAGTCTTGCATACTTGTCTTAAAAATTAGCACCAAATCAAGTTTATCTGATCATGAAAGCATGAAATAGAAGGAATGGACAAATTTCCTTTGCGAAACAGACACCTTCGGATGTATATTTCATGTGGAGACTGGCAGCGACTTGAATGAATGGTAGCCGCTGGTTCTCACCAGGCAAAGTGAGTGCCAACGAGGTCACAGGGAGAGCGGTGAAGAAGGCCACCACCCGAGGAAACGTGTATAGAACAGTGACTGTGTTAACTGAACTCCCTCACCCATTCCTGTCTATACAGTGCTCTTCAGTTTTCAAAGAGTCTTTACATCTCTTATTTCATTCATTCACTCCTAGCATGGAAAAGGTGGGCAGGGTATAGCACATTATCTCCAGTGACAAGAAAGGGAACTGTAGGGACTAGCCAAGGTAAAGCAGGACTAGATTTCAGGTTTCCTGAGCCCTAGCCTAGTGCTCCCTCCTGTGTACAACCTGCCACAAACACTTGAACTCAAACGTGAACTTCACTAGGGCAGAGACTACCTTGCTCATCGATGTGTCTGCGGGCACTGTGTCTGCCAGAAATTCAACAAATTCAATAAATATTTGTTGAATTTCTTGAACTCTAGCTTGACTAATGAAGACTAGTCTTTATCAATTTACTCAAGTAGAGACAGAAAAAAGTCAAAGTCCTGTCAATGCCTAAAGGCCCTATATAATCTGTCCCCTGCCATGTCTTTGACTTCACCTCCTTCTCCATGTTCCACAGCTCATTTCATGCTGGTCTATTTAAGGCATCTAAGGTAAAATGGCATATAATTAACTCTCTGCTGGGTTCTATAGGGTTGCCAAGGAGCAGTGAGTCTGTTACCTTTGCCCAGAGAAGGAGCAGCTGTGGCCTGGGTCACTGATCTGTCTCATCCCACTAGGCCTCTAGATGGTGTCTTTACAAACAGGAATAGAGGGGTAGATGGCAAAACCAGAAGACTCATTGAAAGGGCTCTCCCGTCACAGAATCATGGTGCTACATAGAGCAATTCTAGATCCTCAAAGGGTCAGGATGTGGCACAAAACCCACCAAAGGAGCAGCACAGGAGGCAGGATGGGGGCTTGAGAGTAGTCTGATGGGCAGGCTTTGAGTCCCTTGGGTGTGAGTTCTGGCACAGGCTGAGCAAGCACTGAGCAGGGGCAGGAGAAGTTTCCAGAAGCTGTGCTAAGCCCAGGAACGACCAAGCTGGAGAGCTGGCTTCAAACACTCCGATGTCTGTTTGGAGCAAGCTGGAGTCTTTGCCATTGGAGGGTGAGGTACGAGGCTGGGGAGTGGGCAGGACTCGGTAGGCAAAGGAGCCAGAGCTCAGAAGCAGGCAAGCACCATGCTCAGTGATCAGATGGGCAGCTGAAGATTCAGCACACAGCTCCAGAGCACCCAGCATCTCCTACCTTACCCAGGCCTGGACTGGGAATCAGAGATAAGCTGAGCCAAAGTAGGAGGCAGTGTGGAGTATCCCCAGCCATGGGGAAGGAGAGAGGGATGAAAACAGGGTAACTGGGCAAGGCTGACCCGGGGGCCCAAAGGCCTCTTCCCATATAGGAACAACTAAGTCCAGTTCCTTTGTATTTGGCAAGGCAGCAGGGAGATAGAGATACTGCCCATGGGCTCTGGAGTCGGGGCCAAAGCCCCAGCTCAACTAGCTGGGCAAGTCTTTGCTATGCCAGAGTTTAATTTACTCACTCTTTCCTCCCAGGAGTGGTGGGAAAACTGAAGGAGAATGTACAGGAGCCTGCAGCATGTGCCATGGCCTCATGTGCACACTGAGAGGTGCTGGGGCCAGGGGATCCTGCCTCGCGCTCTCTGGAGGGATCAGGTCTCTGACTTCTTCCTCCTTGCCCCAACTGTGGCCCAAACCTAGGCAGGTTGGAGAGAAGGAGACAGCATCAGCCTGGGTCCTACAGCTGCCTCCCTCCCTCCCCGCACCTAGCCAGAGTTGGTTTATTTGAATTAAAATTTAAATGTAAATATGCAACATCCCTTCCCCTCTCCTTCCACTCAGCAGGAGGGAGCGTGTGTCTGCCCAGTCAGCCACAGCAAGAGTGCCCTGTGTGCTGAGATCCTATCTGCACTGAAGAGCGTAGAAATATTAGACGTGGCTAAATAAGAAAACACAGATTATTGCTAGAGACCCCTAAGGCCTACTTTGTCTGTGCAATAGTTTGTTTTACTTTTCACAGAATTTATTTTGGCTGCAGGCAGATTGATGGTGATTATATCTGAAATCCCGCCCACATATCTGTCACATAAACACTTCGTTTAATTCAGGTTTGTAAAAATCTACAGGCCAACGGGGAGCCGGCTTTCAGATTAATTAGCAGACACTAATGCCGGGCATCTTGTCACAGGCTCCAACCTGGCCCCTTTCTCAGGAGTCTGAGCCTTTGGACTGGACAAGGAAAACCAAGGAAGGATTGGAGGGGGAAGAAGAAAGCGGCTGGACGTCTAGTCTGGCGGGGAAACGGATTCCAGGCTGCTGAGTGGGCCAAAGTCACCCATCCGGGCCGGCCAGAGGGGAGATATTCATAGGCGTTTTGAAGTTGATACAAAATAAACCCCCAACTTCCTCAGAGTTTCTGTTGATAGCATCACTGGATCCGACACCTCCTGGGAAGGGGAAGGGCCTTAGGGGCCTGGTGGCGAGAGCAACCCCTGTTCAGGCAGCCAAAGCGGGATACAAGGCTGGTCTTGACAGCAGCTGCTCTGATTCCTCAGACCTTCAGATACCTGCTCCCCAGTTTGGGCCCTGGCCACATCTGCACTAGGCAGGATTTCCTTCTGTGTGATGGGAGCGAGCCCCAAATAGGCTGCATATGCCTGCCAGCTGCCGCTTCCCTGCCACGGCAAGCGGAGACAAGAGCAGCAGTATTTCCAGGGTCACAGGCCTGCTCCGGGCACCAAAACCAGGGCCTCTCGGGGCATGTTCCCCTGTGTTCACAAAGGGCTCGTCTCTTCTCCCTATCCATTTACTTGCCTTTGGCATCAGATTCCTCTGCTGGGAGGCTGTGCTGAGAGTATGTGGAGCTTCGGTGGGGATGTTTGGTTCTTAGGGGTTTTCTTACAACCTTACTGCTTTGAGAGACGCCTTTCCATCTGCAGGAATGGTCCCAAGCCTAGGAGAATCTCTACTACTCCAAGAATGCACATTTTTGGAGAGCCAAAACCTCCTGTCTTTATAGGTTGTACTGATTCATTTAGTACAAAGTTCCAGGCACAGAGCCACTTTTGAGCCCATTTCACAGATGAGGAATGTACATAGAGAGGGAGAATAATTTGGAGGAAGTAACCCAGCCAGGAAGCAGAAAGAGCGTGGACTCCACCTCTGGTGGCACTCACATTAAAGTCCACTCCATTCTGTCTAGAAGAGTCCCCAGAGGCTGGACACCAAATTACTCCCCTCTTGTCTTTGCTGTACAACTAACCAGGATGACCAGAATCAAGTCCTCTGCCCTCCCCTGGAGCCTCAGTTTCCTCTGTGTAAAGGAGAGGAGGCAGCACCTCCCCTGGCCCTGGATCCCGGAGCCGCCTGCCTCAATTTTACCTCCAAATAACATCACAAGAACTGGGCCATCCCCAACTGCTTAACCTGCAGAGGGACAGGAGACCAAAACCCAGCTCCAGCCATATCCAGTTACTAACCAAACACTGTCTTTCTTTCCACTGAAACTGAACACGCCTGTCTGTCACTTGGGGTTCTTGAGCAAGAAAAGCTCATTTTTAACCCTTTCATGACAGCTATTTTTTTCTGCAGTGCATAAAACGGAAGGCACTGATCTGTCAGACATAATTCACTCAGACCTCAGCCGGGGACGCAGTGTAAAGGAGAGAGACCTACAGGAGCCCACAAAGGACACACCATTGTTGGCTTAGCCAGTCCTAATTTTTCACTCTGGGGCCTTTTGGTAAATGTCACTTTGGATGTGTGATTATTTCACTCTCCTTTTAAAACAAAGGATGCCATTGTTCTGAGGGTAGAAAAGAGAGGCTGGTCTGGAGAGGAGAAGGAGGATGGGACAAGAGGTGGTGTCGAGGCTTACCCTTGGAACACTCCCGGGTGTGTCTCAAGGTGTAGTTGGGAGGCCCTGGGCTCCTGGGAAGTCCTCCTCTTTACATTCCCACTTGGGACACCCCAAGTCTGTGGGGAGCTCCAATCTAAGCACCTCACAGCGCCTTTAGACCCTTAGCTCCTCATTCCTCTGACTCTCTTCTAGACACTGGCTAAGAGCTTTGTTCTTCTGTGCTGATTTTTATTGGCTTCCAAGGTTTTTAAAGCACTAACCCCAGCACCAAAACCAACCAAACAAAACAAAACAACCTCGGGGGATGGGACCGTGGAAACAATGAGAATCCAAATTCCCAACCTCTTAGGTTTGCCCTAGGATGAAGGACGTGACAGTCAAAGCCAGGAAACCACGAGCCTGAGCACTGGCCTCCTGGCTCAGAGGCCTGATTGTCGAGCAGGGTTTCCAGATGCAAACTTTCTGCCTTTGGCACAGACTGTTCTATAACAAACCCACACTGGGGTCATCCATCAATATATAAATGTACACCTGGGAGGCGGGGGACAAGCCCCCATTTTTCCGGCCTTATAAATACAGAACTCACATTTCTCCAATTGCTGTTTGCAGAGGAATGATCAATTAGAGGGCCTTCCATCATGAAGCCATTTCAAATAAATGAGAGTGGGCTCATGCAGGCTTTGCTCCCACACGCCCTGCTGAGGGAGTAAGTCTCCCTCCAGTCTCTTGCTTCTCAGAGAACAAAAGCCCCAGCCTGGAGAGACATTCAAGCTTCCAGCTTTCAACCCAATGAGGTGGAAAGGACAATCCAGACTCAGTTCCATTTACTCTTCATTATATGGCAGACACAGAGGCACGGGAGACTTACTGCTGAGCGAGTCCCTGGTGTTGCTGGCCATAGGGACCAACGGCAGTCTCCATATGCTGGCCAAGCAAGTGGTTGCCCAAATGGTAAAATGTGTGAGAATCACTAGTACTGTTCCTGTCCCAAAAGGTCATCTGCTTTTGGTCCCCAGCAGGATGCTGTGCAAGCCACGGCCTTGCAGTTTACCTTCGCCTTACTTAGATATGTCTTTCTTGAGAAAATGCTTCAAGTGTGAAAATCCATGTGGCTCCCTCACTCCACAGAGTGAAGAAACCCCGCCACTCCCTTTCCAAATGAGACCAGCAGGGACCTGCACATTCCCGCCTCCATTCTGCACCCATTGGATAAACCTGAGCTCCTCCATGCCAGGCGCTGTGCTGACTGCTCTGGAAGATAGCCCTGAGCCAAAGCTGTGGCCCTCGCCTCTGTGAGCCTATAGTCTATTCAAGAGGACGGTCGCACAATCACCCAGAGAACAGGAAAAGCCAACTGTGACAGGATGAAGTGGACACGTGAGAGCCCACAACAAGGTTAGGAAGGCATCTTGGGTGGGCATGGGACAGTGTTGACAGGTGAAAGGAGGCAAGTGCTGCTGACCCTGCTGTGGTGACTGACTGGTCAACCTGCGCAGAAATGCCCAGCTGGACTGAGTTGGTGTGGCTCTGGGTGTAGAGGATCCACCTGAGGACTGTTGCCAACACAACATAAAGGAGAACGAGAGCAGAAGATGGGGGCCGGCTGTTTCCCAGGAGAAACTCCATTGCAGCAGGTTTCCTTGATGTGAACTCAGCCATTCTCTGTCACAGGAGGAGCTCGGGGCCTTGCTGTCATTGGGGATGTCTCCTGTTTGCTTTGGGGGAGCTCTGATCTTCATCTCCACTGTGAAGACCAGAGCTGTGAGCACCATATCCTGGCTCCAGTATAGATTTCTTCAGCCTTTTAGTGCAGACATGGATGTACATGAGACAGTGCTGTGGGCTCCCAGCCCTTGATTGGATTTTCGGGTCTCCAACACGTAGGTAGACATTCTGCACTCCTCCTGCATTTGGCTTGTATGTGAATGTTGTAACTTGTAAATGTCCTTATTAAATCTGCTCTCTTGCAAACCATTGACTCTTGCGAACCATAGAGACCATCTGACTCTTGGCCACACCATTCTACACATCCAAGGGGCATGTGTGATGGTAACCCATGGGCAGTGCTCCTGTAAGGGCTGAAAACATGAAAGAACAGAAGTACTAACCACTGTTGGGGACCACGAGGCTGAGCTTGGAGCAAAATGAGGTCAAGTGGGGCTGTCTGGGGCATCACACTTTTCCCTGGGTGGTTCTGTTCTGCTGAAGCCCCTGGGGAGTAACTGGCATCCTCACTAGCTGGAGGTCCTGGCTCGGAGCTCTGTTCACTTCATTTATGACTCAGAAACCAGCAGAGCGAAGCCCATACCTGGAATTACTGTGCTGACAGCGGGCCTGCCGCGCCACTCACCCGCCTGCCACTGATGGCGAGCCAGACAGCACGCTTCCCATCTGACAGGTTGTCACGGCCTCCCACTTAATTATATTGTCACGGAAGCTTTCAGGGATTCCAAGAAGACAGGCTTCTTCAGGGACGTAAGTCTCTTTCCAAACCAGTCACTAGCTCCATCGCCCTCCCCTTAACACCCTAGACTAAAAGCCCAAGGGAAAGTTCAGCAAGTGCCAGAGGTCAGCTTGGTGTTGAAAGAAGCTCAGAAGGAGGAGAAGATGCCCAATTCACCCACCCTATCTCTTTCTCTCCTAGTCACTCAAGGTACAACTTCATATTTCCTGAGGCTGTGTCAAGGGGAGAGGTGTAAAAGCCACTGTTCCCGAAGTTCTGAAAGGAACCAGAAGCAGTGGGGCCAGGAAGATGAAGAGTACCTTGCAGCTGGCAGGAGGGACTCAGGTCTGTCCTGTTCCTGATGGCAGCACCCCCACCAGCTAATCCTCAGAACCCAGAACCCTTCACCCTCCTGGCTCCCTACAGTTTCAAAAGTGCTGCCACATGCAGTATACTGTATGGGCTGCCAAAATAGCCTCCGAGCCGCCCCCAAATTCTTCCTGCACTCATCTCCTCTAGAGGTGGTTTTAACTCTCTCACTTTTTCTTCATTCCCAAACTATTGGCAAAAGAAGACTCCACACACTGCCTTCACTTCATGACTTGTAGCCCTCCTGCACAGCAAGAAAAGCTACCACCACAAAGGAGACAACTCTTGCCCAGCTTCTGATCTCCAGGGCCCTTCCTGGGTCCTCACTGGTTCTGCCCCTGCCTTGTTCCTGTCACCAGATTCCAGTCTGATTTACCTCTACCTCCTCTTACCCATCTCCGCCTCCTTCCATCCACTTCTCCTTCCACCCATCCACCTCCACCTTCCCCCATCTACCTCCACCTCTACCTCTTCCTCCAGCCCCACCTCTACTTCCACCCCTTACATTCATCTCCTCCTCCACCTCCTCCCATCCGTCTCCCCCTCCTCCCTCTCCAGTTCTTCTCTACTCTGCCCCATCTTCCTGAGCCACCAGCACCCCACAGCTGTTTCAAGCTCTAATCAGAACCACACTTTGATTTGAAAAACATTGCAAATAGCTGCTGTGACCCTTTAAACAAATGTCATTCCCACAGACAACAGACACCAACACATGTATGTAGAGATAAACATGTGTGTTCTGTCCTCAAATCATTTTAAATAAATATTTCCAAAACACAGATCAGTTGTGTAGACTTTTTTTTTCAATCAATACTGCCTTGGGCTAGCAAATAAGGAAGGAAATCACTGGGAAATGCATTATTCATGAGGTTGCCAGAGTGCCGATGCCTGGCAGTGATAAGAATCCCTGCGTGAGGGAGCGCAGGCTGATGGCTCTCTATCAGGTCAATCTACCCAGGTTGCTTCCTGTTTCTGGGAGCAGGAGATCGGCTCTCATCACTCTTCTCTCCTTCATTGAGGAGAGGGGGCCATGCACCTGTGGGAACTGAACTTGTCTTTTGCTGGGGTCATGACACGTGGGGAACAGGATGGAGCAGGGGAAGGAGAGAAGCAGATTCCCTCAGGGGACATTGTGATGGGAACTAATTACAGTTCTGTCCTCACAGTTCTTTAGCTTCTGCCTTCTTGGGAGCAGGGAGAATCCCTCTCAGCTTTTGAGAATTGTACCTCCAAAGAGAAGTAACCATTTCACGGTCACCAATATGAAGCCCTTTCCTAATGAAGGTTTGGGAAGGGCTCTCAGAAGTGTAAGCACAGTGCAAATTAGCCCGGTCCTGTGCATTGACCCAATTTGTCGCTGAGGGGAGAAGGAAAGAGGAAAGCTAGAGGTGGTAGTGGCTGAGATTCACAGGGCTACTCAGGATCTTCTACCAGCTCGCTGAGGTACCTTGGGCAGGGGTCCCCACTCCCTCTTGGGCTCCTGAGCACTCCTGCTTCTGCTAAAGTAAAAAGTAAGGAATGCACAGGGCAGAAGAGACCCAGACTGCTTCTCAAATGCTGTGTGCCATACTTGGGGAGAGAGGGAAAATTTTGGAGTAAGAAAACTTATGATGTTCAAATTCCATGAACAATAGAGCCTCATGCATAACGTATATACACTTGAGAAATGTGTTATGTAAATGAACACAAAGTTCCAAGAACACTAGTTCACACACACAACTGCCACAAATATAGTGGTTGTGAGTTACAGTGCTGTGCATGGCGATCACTGACCTAAAGAGGAATCCTTTTTAGCCCTGTTGAAATAGTCACAACTGTGTTTGCTGAGCCTCGGGGGGAAAGTGAGAGTAGCTAGAGCTTGTTCTAGGCCTGAACTCCCAGTAGGCTGGGTGGCCTGTATCTGCACAGCAGGGTCTATATCAGGGATCAGTGGACATAGATTTGAAGGGAGGGGTGAGCAGAACAACCCCCAAAGTTCTGATCATCCAGTTTCTCAGGTGGGATACAGAAGACAGCTGAAGTTATCTTTTAGACCTGGCAAAAGGGGGTCCCAGATGGGCACAGAGAACAGTCATGCTCAGTCTTCATCCAGCCGAGAGTGAACCAGCCCAAGCAATGAAAGCCCAACCACTTCTGTGAAAAGTCTGAGTTCCAGATTTCTTTCCTTTTCATGCTGTTTAGCTATTTGCATACGTATACGGGGCTTGGACTATAGTTAACAAAGACCAAAACATAGAAATATTGTGGTGCCACTTACCACATGTGATTGTCTTCAGGTGGATGGTCCTGAAGTGTGACACTGTTCTCTTAATTGAGCTACCTTTCTGCCTGGAGTTGTAGTCATATGGCAGCAGTTAACTAGGAGACCTACTGGGATCTCTAGCACACAGAATTAAATAACGCCCTGTGGACAGTGACAGGGGACCCGAGGACAAATAACTTTCTCAAAGCTCAGGCACCGTACTCTCAAAAGACGCCGCCCTTCAGCCTCTTGCCCACAGTGGCATTTAAGCCAGAAGCTGGCAGCAAACAGGGCCACCAGTGCAGACCTGTGACCAGAAGACAGCCCAGAAAGTCTGTGCAAATGTTCCGCTGTCTGTGTGTTCTTTTTGGATCATGAATTGGAATGAAAAACATCAAGGAGGAATGGAAAACAAAAAGAGCAAATGCCTTTCTTTCCCTTAACCATCTCAGGATGCATCCTGCGTTATAAAACAGCATGAACAACGGAACATGGAGCAGTACTAAAAGTCACTTTAAAAATCATCCAGGCCAATATTTCTAAAACTAGGGTTTCCCAGAACATATTTTTTCTAGGACATGTTAATGGGTGGGCTATATAAAAAGAATCCCACTCTCAAATTAGTTTTGAGATATATTAATATATCTCTCATATATTCAACACACATTGAAACATTTAAGGCCCTGGAAAGTACTGCAGTAGATGAATTTAATTAATTTAATTTGGCTTATTCAGCACCTAGCAAATTTATTTAAGGATGGAACAATTTTTTCTTCAGCAGAGCCAAAAGCTATAGAACGATGTTGCTTTGGCTAAATACATACCTGCCTCCCTCTTCCCTATCACTCCACATTCAAAACATCACCAAGACCTTTAAACACTTTAGGTGGATCCTAAGATAAGACTCTCTGAACATCTGCTTGAATAAGCAGCTTGTTGTGTGTGACTGACATTTTAACGGCCTCCTTTCTTTACTCTGCCCTGCGTCTTCACCCTTTACCACATAATTTTGCAGTTCCTTTTCTCATCCCTTGACTCTGAGTTCAACCGTGAGGCTTGGTTTGATCAATAGAAATATAATGTGCTGGCACCCAGGCTGAGCTGGGCTGCGGGGGGTGATTCCTCCCGCTCTCTCCCACCTGTGCTGCTGCCACTAGAACACTCTCAGACTACCCTGCTACAACGTGGAAGACTCATGGAGCAGAACCGATTCACCCTGTCATCCCTGATGAAGCTGTCCTTGATTGGCCGATGGCCAGCCAGCCACAGACATGTGAGTGAACCTATCAAGAACAGCAGAAATGGCTGGTGACAGTCACCTGACCCCGAAGGGTTGAGCAACAGGCACTTAATGCTGGGTGCCACTGAGGTTCTGTGGTGTTTGTCAGGCACCCTGCTGCACTATGGAGGCAACATGGTATTGCACTATGGCATGCATTATGGTATTGAGTAGTAGGAAGAACACGGGCTTTGGTTATATTAGTTCAAGTTAGTGTTAGTTATATTCAGTTCTAGATCTACTGTCTGTCACCCGTGACGCTGAGCAGTCACGTGACTTCTAGCTTAGCCTCCTCATCTGTTGAACAAGGTTAACCCCTGGCATGATTACCAGAATAATGGAGACAGCATGGGAAAGAGTCTGAATAGAATCTGGCACATACTAGGTGATCAGGGAAAATGACTTCCTTTGTCTGGGATCTGTTGCAAGTGCACAGAACTTGCAACTAAGGTTAAATATTTTGGGTATCTTCATTCATAGGCTGGAAGAGTCTGGAATCAGTATTCACCAATGTCTCATGTGTAGCGCCATCCCAATGTATACTCTACTTGGCTGTTTACTATATCCCTTAGTAACAGAGCACAAACTTCTTTTCAGAGTTCTAATTTCTACCCCAAGAGTCTTCCACATCATTTCCCAAGGCCACACATCAGTCCACTGAGTGAACACAGCATCTTATTTTACCATTTGGAATTTTTCCACCAAATAGAGAGTAAAGTATACATTAAATACTCAGAGAAGGCGATGTAATTGAAAAATGGCATATAATGAACAAAAGGATAACAAAGGAAGACAAAGTCTTTAAAACTGAAGCTCAACACAATGGCCCTACATCATTAATGAACATTTCGTGTCTCTGCAACAATTCTGTTGAAGAACAGGCAGCTTAAAAATTGTCCCTCCTGAATGATTCCCATAGAGACTTTGAAACCAGGAGTGGTGGTACCTACCTATAGCATCTCAGCACTTTGGGGGCTGAGGCAGGAGGATTGCAAGGTCAAGCCCAGCCTGGGCAATTTAGCAACTTAGCTAGACCCTGTCACAAAGTAAAATAAATAAATAAATAAAAAGGGCTGGGGACGTAGCTCATTGTGAAGGCCCTGGGTTCACTCCCCAGTACTGCAAAAACTAAAAAATGAAAGCTTCAATTTCTAAAGGAAAAAGTGCCTCAGTTTTCTGAAAAAATTCATTTCTGAGATACGTTAAACCCAGATAAATTTGCCCACACATTCTTGTAGGAGAGGATGACATTACAGCCCAAACTTTCCAGATTATAAGAGTTCAGACTGGCAGGACTGATCGTCATGATGCCTTCCCTTACAAACCTATTTCTATTCCTGGTCTTTCCAGCATGTTTGACAAACAAGAGCAGCTGTCTCGATGCTGGTGAGAGAGGAGAGAGGGAGCACCAGGGAGAGAGAGAGAGAAAAAGAGAGGGGAGGGACAGAGAGAGACAGAGAGACAGAGACAGAAAGAGAGAGAGAGCGACAGAGAGACAAAGACAGAGACACAGAGACATCTGCCTTTCCCGTCTCCTCTGAGCACCCAATCCCCTTAGCAAGCCATTTCCCCGTACCTGAGCCTTCCCTTGGACACAGAGCTAAGTCTGAACCTGCTGCTGCCAAGTGGCCAGCAGAGAGGCCTCAGGCTCTCAGCGGCTCCCTCACTGCTGCAGGAAGTCATGCAGGCCTACAGCGGAAGTCCATTTCCAGTTATTACCACTAGACAAATGGCTTTTAAATTACATCCTAAAAGGCTAGCAGGCCATTTGTCTTTGTAAGTAATGGCACAGAAATACAGTATTACTGCCATCCTGGCCCTTCAGAGGGAGAATGTGGGAGGCTGGCTAAGAAAAAGGCACAGGAGCAAAATCGCCCTGGCTAGGCGGGATTGGACTCAGAAATGTTGGCAGCTTTTCTGGAGCCAGATAGGAGCAAGCACACTCACTAGACCTCCAAGGAGGCAGGGCTCAGCCGCTAGGCTAGAGAATCTGGACTTCATCCTCAGAGGTGCAACCTTGTGAGCCACGGACTTCCAAGAAAGTGGCCAGCTGCCTGGCTGGCAGAGAGAGCTGCAGTGACCCCCTGCTCAGCCCTAGGGCTCCAGGCTTCTCTCCTCACCACCCCTGGGAGATCCTAAAAGCCAAGAACCGCTTCCTCTGCTGGGCCAGGCATTAGATCTTTGACATGTTGTGAATAGGGAGACATTAAAGAAAGAATGCCAGCATTCCTCCTCCATGCGCTAAAGCCTTTGTTTGCCTTATTAGTCGAGGCCTGTCAGTCCCCTGTGAGCTGACAGGTCTGGAGGTGAAGGAAGCTGTCACCGCATGGTTTCCATGCTGACAGTCTGTCTCGCCAGCCTTGGGGCACCAAGTCACGCTCCATCTTTCAGATCTGTGGCGTCCCTGGGGCATGGCGAGACCAGACCCCCGGTCTGGAGCCCAGAGAGTCACACAGTGGGGCCTCTGCGTCTGCCAAACAAAACTGCCCACTTTCAGGGATGGAGTCATGGTCTCATATTGCTGGCCTTGCCTCCTTCCCAGGGAGGAGGAGGTGATTATGGGGAGCCTGCTCCCTCCTGCTTCATTTCCTGTAAGGATCTGAAGTCCATCCTTCCTGGGTACAGTGAGCACCCCACTATTTAAGAAGCTCCATATAGTAACTTCCTGTCCCTCGAGTGCACTTACACTCTAGTCATGTACTACACTTACAGATATGAACACCATACAATGCATAAGCACCGTGTATGTCCAGGAGAGTGGTGTTATAAAGATAAAGGGCTTTTCTCTTAGAACAAACACAGATACATTAAAAAATAGAATGCAAAATTTTCTTGCATTTTTAAAGATAACACAAAAGTCCAAAGTACTTGACTCATGGAAGAAGCTAAACCCCCAGATTCCTGGGGTTCATGTTTCTGCTCTTGTCTGCTAGGAGGAATGCTTTGGCAAAAGTTTAAGAACCACTTTCCTAACAAGACAAGTTACAAAATAGTTTCCAGCAAGTCTACAGAATAAGTCTGTGTCTGAAGTTCTTCATTTATAGCAATAATAAATGAGTATTTATATGCCCAGCTCCATTCTAAATACTTTATGTGGATTATCTTTTTTAAACATGGCTGCCACCCAGTGAAACAAGAACTATTATTATAATTGCTCAAAGAGTTTAAGTGACATGCCCACGGTCATGCAGCTTCAACTTGGAGACATCAAGATTTAAATCCAGTAAATATGATTCTAGATCCTGCTTTCTTAGCCATCCATCTGCACTGCAGATAAAATGCAGAGGATAGATCAAATGATTTCAAAGGTCTCTTCAGCTATGAGCTTCAAGACATAAAACACAGGAAATATACTCCAATCAAAAGAAATCCAAAATTGGTCATTCTTGGTTTACTCAACTCCAGTTTTGGGTGGGTGAGGCTTTTCCTGTTATGGTCACATTAGGCAAAATGGAATCTGGGGAGGGTCTCTGGAGGAAGCCTGGAGCAGGCTCAGAAGACATGGATCTCACGGGTTTCCAAAGCTTACACAGAGCAAAGGAAGGACCCACTTGTTTAGACTGGAAGTGGCTACTTAGTAGCCATACTCACCTAGAAAGCAAACAGTGATGACTATGGAGTGATGATCGTGTGGTCTGAAAGGAGACAGCGTAGCTAAAGAGTGGATCTAAGAGGAATGCCTGTCCTCTCATGGGCTGGTGAGGGGCTTTCTGCAAGGAGGATTGGAAGAACAGGAACATCCAGTACCCAAACCCCACCCTCCTTCCTCTTCCAAACCCTGTTCCTTAATCCAGGATGCCAACCCTAAGACCCTGTGCTCTAGGGCTTTTCTTATACAAAGCACAATAAAGGCAAGTTTGATCCATAGGATCAGGGGAAGAAGGAGATGTCCATGTAAAGACCATGTAAAGGGAAGAGAAGACGGGGGTCAGGCCAGAACACTGAACATGTGGAATCGGTGAGAAGTTGCGTGCAAGGCAGAAGAGACCCTTGGACTTCCGTGGATGTCAGCAGGAGCCACAGGCTGAACATCTGAGAACGTGGAGATCTTTATTAGCATTGACTTGGAACTTCTCTTCACTCACCTGTTGCCGAATGCCTGCCATACCACCAGTAGCTCCTGAGCTTCAGCTGCCTCCTCCCTGCAACAGCCCAGAGTTTCCCCAAGTGCAGGCTTAAACAATGCCTCCAATGTCCATGGCACCACTTGGCCAAAAATGTGACTCAAGGAAGACTTTCAAAACACATAAATATTGGTATGACTTAAGCACCAACCAATCAGAACAGGATTCTCACTAAAGATAACTTTTTGTATTGACTCCCTTCTGGCCTTCTAGTTTTAGCCTGTAGTGACCTCTTCCCATATGGAGCAGGAAGTCACCTTTGAACTTACCTGCTGAGGATTCCCCCATGGGTAGCACCAAGCCCTCTACTCTGTGTCCCTCCTCACACCTCACATGTTCCCCACCTCCGGGCTCTGTGCAGCCCAGTGCACCAAGCACATGACATGGACATCGCTTGTTCTACCTCCAACACGTAACTCAAGCTTGTCCATTTGAAAGTGTCTTTTCCTCTCCTTCACTGGCTACACCTCCCTATCCTGAGCTCTGCCTCCAACTTCCTGACTGCAATCATGCTTCCCTCTACTCTACTGTGTTGTCTATGTCTCTGCCAGGACACTTTAGCCTGGAACTGGGATGTGATGTTGTGAAGCCCAGATCTTGTCTGGACTTTGCTTTCTGATGTTCCTTTGACTTTGTCACCTATTAACTGTCCCCACACCCACCCTCTGAGATAGGATGCTCCTTCTGGGAAGGGAGTAGCCCTCAGATTCTTCTTATAAGAATCACCCCAGAGTAGGACTGATCACTCTGCAGAGTGTTCAACCAGGTGGACATGTGCCTGAATATGGGTCCTGCCCTGGTGCTGCCAGTCACCTCCATCTTGAGACCTCAGTTTCCCTACCTATAAAATGAGAGGTTGGGCTACAGCTCTCGTGATTTCAACGCATACCAGCAGATTAGATCATCAAAACAATTCCCTGGAACTCTGTGATTCCATGAATAGAAGTGAACCAGACAGTATGTATTCCAAGTGAGGCCATCCCTGAGAGAAGTTCTGCTTTACAGCTCTTCTGATGCTGGCAGCAGAGGAGGGGCAGCCGGTGGGGGCCGCAGCACCCCACTGTAGGAGCTCCATCCTGGCCATCACCTATGACTGAGCAGGTCCTCCTGGACCCATTTTTCAGTGATGTGTCTCTCCAAAGGACTCCTAGACCTGAATGAAAGGGTTAAGGCTTCTCCCAACCTGACCCTTCCCCCAACACATTACGTGCTCTTTAAAGTGTCAAGAAAAGTTCAGGACTCCTGTTGGCAGGTCGTGCCAAAATTCTTGCCTGAACATATTAGATTATAAAATATGTGGATATGACAAGCATATCTGACAGATCGAATGCCTCGTACTAAGATGGTGTTTAAAAGAAAGACATGTTTTTGCACTGTTGTGGTTTAGGGTTTGGAGTTGTTTTGTGTATCTCCTGTGTGTTTTCATTTTTTTCCCACCTTCTTAAAATATGGTCCTGACTTTGAATTGTGACATCAATTAAAAACTAAGCTAATAAAAAAGCTAAACCCACGAGAGCACATTAAAGGCCACTTAGGAAAGTTGGTTCCGGCTCCTTTTCAAAGTCAAATCTTGGACACCAAAATTATGCTCAATTAGAGACCTTCACTATTTCTGGGGTATAAAAGTCTTTTTGTAACTCTCCTTCACATTGTGCGCCTGAATAAATGGGGGATATTCATATTCTCTCTCTTTCTCCCCTTCCCTCCCTCCTGCCCCCTCACTTGTTGAAACAAGCACAGTAATTGCATTACCAGATTTCCAGGATTAACTGTGCGTTCAAGGAAAAGAGCTCGGTGTGCGCGCCTATCTGTAATTAGAGGTGGAAGGGTAATTAGCTGTGCACAGCTAGCGGTGTCTACAAGGGGCCTAGAAGACAGGTCTATTTGTTCTGTTTCACCAAACAATTTAATCAAATAGGGAGTGCCTGGCTTACAGGGCTCACAAAACAAATATTTGCCAATTGATTGATTCATCAAACAACTAGTCGATTGGGTTAAACCAGCTTTTTGCCGTCTGGTAAGTCAAGGAAAGAAAACTGATTGAGATAAGTCTTGTGCTTTTCAGATGGCTGCTTTGCTGCCTGACAGGAATGACTGCAGAGGGACCCCAGGAAGGTGCTGAAAGCCACTCCGTTTTTCTTCTTCACATCTCTCCAAAATAAATGGCATTTAAGGGCCAATCAGTTCCACACTGAAGCCCACGAGGCAAATCTACAAGTGACATTCCAGTGAAGGCTAGCTTTGCAACAGCCGACCCCTGAGGGTCACGTACCTCCCCTCACTGAGAGGCACCAAGTCAGTGCCCCGCCCTGAGCTCCTGACCGGGAGTCACTGTCTCCACCACCCACAATGCAGGTGCGGAGGCCACGACACAACCACATTGCCGGCTGTGGACAGGATGCCAAGATCCAGGTGGAAAGGCAATACAGAGACCACTTGCCTCCCAGCAAGGCTTTTACTCTCTTTGCCACTCCTTAGCGGACTGTAAGTGACTGGCTGGAAGCCACGCTCTGCCCTCTGGCAGAAATCCCCAGTGGGGAGTGAAGTGTTTCAACAGCTCTATTTTCTGTTCTGGAGCCACTGACCAGAGACCGTTTGTCTCTATTGGGCCCAGAAGAAAGAAGTTCACCCCATAGCAGCCTGGGCTCCAGCTGTGCCCAGAAATGCTTGGCTGCAGGCTCCCTGCCCAAGCTGAGCTTTCCATGGAAAGCAACTTACAGTGACACAATGTTAAAGGCCAAGAGTCCAAAAAAGGCAAACAGCCCATCACCTGTGAGTGATCCCCTGAGCTTGGGCACATTTTAAAAATATCCATCCCATAAATTGTGCAGTGTTTAACCTTCAGTCCACCTGCTAACTTGGTAAATAGGGATGTGATATTGACAATATGCCTCTAATCCAGGTAGGAAGAAAGTATCCGGTGTCAGGCAACTTCTTGCCCTCTCTAGTCCCTCTCACCTGAAGGCCTGGAGTTGCACCCCAGGGGGTAGCTGGGGAAGGGCAGGGACAGCCCAGACAGCAGGTGGAGGAGCAGGGGGTGCAGGAGCTCCTTAACCCTCTGTATGCCAAAACATTCTGTCTCAGGGTGGCGAAGCAACTGGCAGAGCTCCGCTCACTGCCCTTAGCAGGACAGAGCAGTTTGCAGTTTACAAAATACTTCTCATATTTCCTAACTAATTAAATCTTCACGCCTGTCCTACAAGACCAGCTGTGATACTTAATTTGGCTGGCCTGTGGCACCCAGATATTTGGTCAAACATTATTCTGGATGCTTCTGTGAAGGTGTTTTTCAGATAAGATTAACATTCACATCAATGGACTTTGAGTAAAGCGGATTAACGTCTCTGACATGGGGTAGGTGGGCCTCATCCAATCACTTGAAGGCCTTAGTGGAACAAAGACTCACCTCTTCAGAGCAAGAAGAGGAATTCTGAAGGTAAGCTGCCTTTGGAATTGGCTATTATACTTCCTTGAATCTTCCACCTACTAGTCTACCCTGCTGATTTTGAACCTGAACTTCCACAATTGTATGAGCCAATTCTTCAAATTTTTCTCTATCTCCCGTCTCCTCCTATTTATCACACACATGCACATGCACACACACACACACATCCCACACACACTCCCCATTGGTTCTGTTTCTCTAGAAAAACTCTTCATACCATTCCACTTTATGGATGATGCATTAGTTAGCTTTCTCATTGCTGAGACATATTCCCCAACATCCACAATTTAAAAGAGGAGAGATTCAATTTGACTCACAGCTTTGGGGGACTCGGTCCATGGTCAGGCTCCAAGATAGAAACATCATGGTGGAAGGACAGAGCAAAGCTGCTCAGTTCATGGCAGTTGGGAAGCAGAGCAGAGGAACAGTGCCAGAGAGGAAGGTGCCAGGGACCAGACATACATCCCAATAACCCACCCAGACATACCAAGAAGTGTGCTTCACCAATCCCTCGGGCAGATCCCGAAGCTAATCCAGCTTACACTCCACCCTAACTGCCACAGATGAGGGAAAAGTTTTAGTCAGAACAGGAACCAAGAAGACTGGATGACTGTGGTATAATCTGGTCACTCAGAGGCAGGGCATTGGAGCGCTTTTGTACACGATGACATTATCATTTAGAAACACAAAAGCCAGGGCCGGGAGGCCAGGGCCTTAGTCCTGATGTCGGACAAGCAGGTCTTGATCATATCACTTCTGTTCTTGATGACTTCTGGGGTATAGACCCACTGTAGCTCCCATCACTACCACCCCCACTTCTCATTGGCTCTCCCTTCTCAGTTTTCCTCAATGCTGTCTCCCAGGAGACTGCAGAAAAGGGCCTGGCTACAAAGTTTCCAGCAGGCAAGTTCTGTGAACTAAATGACAATGTGAAACAGTACATGGCACAATGCTCAGAACACAAGAGATGCACAGAATAGTGTCAGTAGTACCCTGCAAAGGTGACCCGGGTTTTATAAGCCAAAAACCTTCTGCAGAGGTCAGGGGCCATTATCACTGTTGTTTCTGGTGATGCGGAAGGGACACACCACTTCCCAGGTATAAGAAGCAGAACACAAACTGTCCGAGTTCAAGGTTGCAACATGCTGTGCTAAAATTTAAGTAAAATGTTGTGAGATTTAAGATCCTAAACTTAAGTAAATAAATTCCCCCGGTTCAGTCACCTTACTTTCCAAAACTTTACTTTTGTTCATAGTAAAATAAATAAGTTCCTTCTTTGTTAATGGGAACTGTTTTGATTGCAAGAAACAGAAACCAATTCAAGGCAGCTTACACAGCAGGGGTCTCATAGAACCTGAGGGCAAGATCAGTTGAGGCTAAAGGGTCCATAGAAGACCACTGGGAGGCCAGGGGACTTTCTATCTTCCTCTTGAAATGACTTCATTCTTGTCTATTAAGTCAATCCACCTGGTGAAAAAAAACCTTCCTCATTTGTCCTGAATTTATGTTTGTCCTCTGTTCAAACATCTTGCCAAGAATAAGATTGCTGAGTACTTATTATAGATTTAAGGGTAATTCTGATGGTGGCAGTTTAAGCCAGATACCCAGCCCTTATCCAATTATCTGTGGCCAGGGTTGGTGTCAATACCACCATCAAGGCAGGCAGAGGCCTGCTCTCATGGCTCACAGCTGTAGGGTAGAGACAGGAACACCCCTCACCAATCATTAACTACACTAACTACACTAAATCTGGCTCCACATCACAATTACCTGGAAATCTTGGAATCATACAAATTCCTTAAGCCTATGCCAGCTCGGAGACCTTGAACTAATAGCCTCCTGCTCCAAATAATCTGTCTAATTTTCCCAGAATGTTCTAAAATTAGGACAGGAGATTCAGTACACTTAGCAATGGCCTCCATCCCTAATTTCTCCCCATCAACACCACCACCAAGTAATTCCATGCAGCTGTTAGAATACTGCTTCTTGGGAAATCACTGTAAAATTATCACTAGGTGACGCAGAGTAAGATGGGCAGTAATAACCTACTGACCCTGTGCAAATCTTTCTCTGTGTGTCCAGTGTTTTCCCTGTAAATGCTTCTGAATGGGTCACTGTGTGCAGCTGTTGGCTAACAAGCATATCGTTCCATCTCACAACAACCCTTTAAGGTAATATATACTTTTGATTCTCATAGAACAGATGAAGAAAGTGAAACTCAGAGAGGTTGAATGACTTATCCAGTGCCACTCAGTAAGTGACAAACCCCTTACTCTCACGTCTGTTTCCTTCAATTCCATGACGTCAGAGGGGATACACGCCTGTTTGGCTCATCATGGCACCCCCAGCATTGACACAATGTCTGACACAGGGCAGTTGCTCAACAGTGTTTGTTGGGATGAATGTCAAGTAACAAATGGCAGCTGATGGTCTTTAGGCTAGGCCACTGTGTGTGTCCTTCCCACAGCCTTCCAGCTAGCTGCCCCTCTGCACTTCGGCAAGTCCCGATGGGTTACAGGTAGACCAAGCTACATATCCTCTTGGCTACTACAGCATCCAGAGCCCTGGGACTAGTAGCTTCCTTCAACTGTAACAAGTTGTATCTCCTTCCCTTAGGATGTCATTTATTATAGTGGACATGTGTTATGGTTTGAGAAAGTGTGAGAAGTAACAGCATAGTATTATTTAAAGAATAAAGATATATCCTGCTAATCACAAACTTGAAAGAAAGTGGGCTATACCCCATCCTAACCATCTTTGGTTATTCAAACACCATTCTGCAGTATTTAGAAAATATTCTCTATCTGCCTTAAAAGAATAACTGGATGATAGTCTTCACAAGCCAGTGGCCTACACCCTTCCAGCTAGAGCACCCCAAGGCTTCCTTTCCCCTGCTCCAGATTTCAACTCAGACCCCAGTGGTGGGGGATGGGAAGATGACTGCTTCCTTCAGTGTGGAGAAGGTGACCAAGGAGGAAGCCAAGGCCAAAAGCATCTGGCATTTCTCACGTGGAAGCCAGAGGCTCCAAGCCTGATGCCAGGACTCTGAAATGCCTTTCCTGCCAGGGGATTATGTTCATTTGCACAGGATCTGAGAGAGAAATTCCAAAGAGATGATACTGGAAACCCAAGGCCTATATCATATTAATAATACAGACAGGAAGGCTCCCTCGACAACTGGTAGCAAACATATATTAAATAAAGAAAGGGACCTGGCTATAGCCCAAGCCCCACCAATGCAGCCAGGTCATTTCAGATTACAAATAGGAGCAATTAAACCTTTTTAGATTTATTGTAGACTTTGTCTCTGGTTAGCCATTAGGTTTCTGCACTTACATGCTAATTTCTGAGTCAATGAATCAGAGATCTCCCCAGATTAGGTATCTGCTACAGCTCAGCAGGCTGCAAAAATCAAGCTATATTTACACTTTGCAGAGTCCTCCCTGCCTACGTCGGGTGCTGCAGTGAGTGGAAGCCAACACCACCTGAGGGCCAGGTTACAAGTCACAGCAGAGACACTCAGGGCTGCATTCAGAGGGCTCAGGCCGCACCACGGCTCAGCCACTCACCAGCTGGGTGACCATGGAAGAGGTGGAATCCGTGCTTGACCACGTCTGACTTCAGTCGGCCCCAGTGGCCCCACACTCACCTTCCCAAAATACCAACAACCTCTGCCTGGATTCTGGGCCCACCTGTGTTCCTATTCTTGCTCAGAGCACTAGACTGTTTCCCCAACCATAAAGTAGGAATTAGCTCCTCAAGAGAAGGAATGAGATGGGTGTAATTTCTTCTTTTGTGTACTCCTAACTCTTATCTTTTGTCTGTTTATCTTTTGGGAGCCTTATCTTTTATTGATTTCTAAGAGCTCTTTATATATTATAAACTGTAACCTCTATAAATGCCATATTTTTTCTTAGTTTGTCATTTGTTATGGTAATAAAGTGCTTAGAACCATGACTAACACATTGGCAACACTTTTATTATTGGGAAAAGTTTCTAAGTGGGAATGTTTTAAATTAAACTATCATTATTTGATTATTCCTGACAAGTCCAAGACTAGAGGCGGAGCTCTGTCTTCCTGGAGCACTGAAGCAGAGAGTGGTGTGCAGACAGGGCTGGCCCAGCTGCCCCCAGGAACCAGGAGGCTTCAGGCAACACAGACCCATGCCAGTAGGGACCAAGATCTTGAAACCGAAGGGCTCTGCTTGAATGAGACCACACCCTCACCATGCCCCACACACTTGAGAGAGGATAGAAAGGCTGGCAGTAGAGACCAGGATACCTCACACCACTGGAGAAAACAAGAGAGTGGCTCAGCCAAAGAGTCATCCCTGGCTGGAATAGCAGTGGGGGTGCTTTCGTGCAAACCAGGGTAATGGTTGGTGCTTAAGGGGTGGGGTAGGGGGTGGGGGAGGCTCTGAGCATGACAGGAAACTGGTAACATGACCGCCTGTCTGGAAACCTCGTACAGCATAACACATATTTCATCCCTCCCTCTTGATCTGCAGAGCAGCCTCCGAGGCATCCAGAATGGGTGTTTCACAGAAGCGAAACTGAGGCTCAACATTTCCATGCTTTCTTTAAAACTCTTATTAACTGACAGCACCAGGGAAAGGATCTGGGTCTCTTGATTCCTACCAAAGTATGCATTCACCAAATGTGTACTCAGGCACCTCCCTCGCCCCCATGCCAGGTTCTTAAGTGGCAGGTCTTTGTTAGGCCTGGTTCCCAAATGTCAGGGTTCCACACCCTGGGATTCCCAGGATCAGTCTCAGGCTGCAAGGATGCTCCAAAAGGCCCCTGGCCAGAGTGGCACACACCAGGGTCTGCTAATGTCCCTGTACTGTGTACCCAAGAAAACAGAGCACCGTTCTGTGGGTGACTCTGACTAACAACTGGGTGTGCAGCTCTAATAAAGGCCCAGCTGTGGGCTACACAGTCCCCCAGTTCGCTTGGTAGCTTAAGGGTTTGAGAGTATGAAATACCTTTGGTTTTACTTCCCTGGTTGAAACCTCTTCTAAATTTTAGTTTCTGCTAACTCAGCAAGATGAACGTGGCTTGGAGGCCGGGGCTGGTGGGGAGCAAGATACTGCTTGTCCCCAAACTCAGTGCACTGGCAGCCAAAGCAGCCCCCGGGGGGCTTCCAACACCCCCCACCACCAGCAGCAGAGGAACTGCTCAGGGATCCTTACAGAGCAAGACCACAGGGACCAAGGCATGCCCCCGGCTCACTGCCATGTGGAGCTGGCCACTGCCCTGCCCTGCCGTTGCTGCACGCACTTCTATTTCTCTCCCTACTCCTCTTCCTCCTTCTCCTCCTCCTCCTCCTCCTCCTCTTCCTCCTCTTTGGCATCCTCTCCCTGGAGAATCCTCTCCTGTCAGGAGTCCAATCAGCTGACCAGGCCAGAGCCGCAGTAACTGAGCTCAGACACTGGATCGGATGTCTGGAGGCCCCACTGTAAACTACAGGTCACATAATTCAACCTGATCCCTTGCTCCATCCTACACTTTATGTGCTTCAGGGGACTCACTGCTGATGGTGAGAGAGATAAGTCCCTGCCACAGGGCTGTGAGAGGAAGGACCACTCTAAAATGGAAATGTTACTCTGATCCAAAGAGGAGTGGCTGGTTCAAGACCTCCCAGAGGGGAGGGAGGGTACCATGGATGAGGGACCCCATCACTAGTCTCCTTTTATTTCCCTTTCTGAAGCCATGAGGAAGCCACTGCCCTTCTCCTGCTTGTGCTCCAGGCAAGCCCTGCAGAACTGTGTGTGGGGATCCTGACTCCCCATGTTTTCATCCATATCAGAGGACCCGCTCTCTATGGAGGAATGAGCTGCAACATCTAACACATCAGCCCTGGAGAAGGGCAGCCTGTGAGGTCAGAGAGAAGGCTGTTCTCCCCCCTGGCAACCCTCTGATGGCAGAGAAAACACTCCAATGCAGTCCCTAGTGGTGACAGTGTTGTGTGGGGACAGTGGTGGCACAGGACATTTCACCAAAGGGACCAAAATCCTCCACAGAGCCTTTCAGAGAGGCTGAAACCCTGGCACTGTCTGTTTTCACAGAAAGGAGTCGGAGGGGCCTTTCTGCTCTGATCCCGTACCTCCAGGAACCAAGGGGCAAGACTTCTCCCACCTGTCCCCATCTGCTCACGCTGTCCCAGCTTGGGGATGAACCAGTAGCCCACCCTGCCAGCAGAAACCTGCTTGAGGGCTCTAAACCGTCACACTTGTGTTTGGGCTTTCCACTGGAGTGAATCTCTCTGTCCCAATAGTCATGGCTGGACAGGCCCTATGGGGCTTCCACGCAACGACATCTAGACACATTGCTAAACATTTCCAGCTGTGCCCATGACCTGAATACTATATGAGGTGAGATTCTGCAAGGTTCCACCACGGAGGCGAGGACAGCCAAAGGGCAATCCCTAAACTTTTTTCTCCTGTCCTCCATTTGATGAAAGACTTGTGGTTAAACCTTTATCTTCCATAAACACTGAAAATGTGGTTACCTTGATTTCCATGTCTCATTTTCGTTTTATTAAAAAAATGGGTTCCTTGCTGTAAAACATCTGATACTCTGGCTGTTCTGTAGAAAACAGATGTTTCTCCATGTAATAGACGTCAGCAGGCCTCTGTGCACCCACCGGGCTTCACTTGCACACTCAAGACACACATACACACACGTGTGTCTCATGAAGGGGGAGGGTAGGGCTGGCCCCACTGAGGACACAGTCTGAACAGACACAAAGCCATGGGGCTGGAGTTCCCACAGCCATGAGACTTTTAAGCCAAGAGGCCAGAAGAAACCCAGAAGCCCCAGCAAGAGGGAAGAAGACCTAGGTCCACAGCTTCTGAGTCCCTGCTCTGCTCACCCTCATTGTTCATTCTCCCCGAGTTCTCTTCACACTGTGAGGGGAGCTGGGAGGCGCATCTGGGCACCCTGGCTCTCTCTGCCTCTGTAGGGGACAGGACAGGGCTTAAAACCCAGCAGGTATGGTCTTTCTCAAGGGCACACAGAAACATCTTCAGACTGCAGGTTAGCTTTGGGCGAAGCTCTAAGCATGCCCCTTTCCCATCTTTCTTCTCCTTTTTACCTGTCACAGTCCTAAATTGGAGGGAGGCCACACTGGTCTTAGGCCTTAGGAGAAGCCACAGCATTTGGTATCTCCTCCTCAGGCACTTAAACACTTGGCAGTGTGCCTTGGGCACTGTGACAGCCAGACTCACACATTCTCCCATGAATTTGGCTCCCCATCCCTCCGAAGGTTCCCCTAGAACCAGCTAAGATGTCTGAGGCCTTCTGCTTTAGCAAAGATATTTGTACTTTCACTAAGACTCTGAAAAATGAAGAGTTATCAAGACCCATAGAAATTAATTCTCAACTGTTGATAACCTTGGATGCCAGGAAAGCTTTTGTGGAAGGAGGTGGCTCTGCCTGCTAGAGAGCCCCCCATACACATCTGTCCTAAGGGAAATGTTAAAGAAGTTTTCCTCTGCCTGGGTGCCTGGCTCCCTCTCAGCCTTTCTCCCTAAGATCCTAAAGTACAAGCTTGTCAATTGTCCTCCCTGTCTTTCAGGCTCACATGAGGAAGCTGCTTGCTTCTGCCATGAGCTCCTGCAGTTCTCAAAGCTGAAACTTTGCACCAGTGATCCTGTGAAACTACTTCCCAAGAATTATCTTTATGTCTATCTCACCTCATTCCAAATGGGATTTTTGGGAACTTATAGAAGTGCACATAAAATGAAAACAAAAAGATATTATAGCAAATGACTTAAAACTAGGGTAAAAAAATAAGATGAATCGCAAACCTTTGCTAAGGAAAACTACACATTTGACTCTGGGGTTCCCAGATGCAAGAGCAAAAAGTAATACTATCAATAATAAGACTCGTGGTACCACTCAGGTAAAATACACGGAAGAATGGCAGCTATTCCGGGGGGGGGGGACACTTCGAAGCAATTTCTCAGAGGTTTGCAAAGAAGATATTGAGGTACAGAGTATTCCAGTGATTTTCATCTTGAAAACCTCGAAAATCTGAATAAAATTTTTCTTTACACTAAAGTTTATAAAAATATAAAGCAATTAAATAGACAAAGGAATTGTTCTGGCTGAAGGAGACAAGGGTTCTGAATTGTGCTCAGGACACCAAAGTAATCCATAACTTTACCCTCCAACTATCTCAGTCAGATGGACTTGGCAGTGCACAACTGTTTCCAAACCCAGCCAGAGCCTTAGGTCCACTGGAGGGCTTATTAAGCAGAGGGAACTGAAGGCCCCACAGCAATCAGATTGTAGCAGAATCTGAGGAAGGGGACAGAAAATGGTATGTGGCCCCAGATGATCTTTGTCCAGTAGGCTTTGGAAATCCTGCACAGACAATCACCTTAGTCATCTGGCTGAGCTGGATGGTGAAGACCCCACCCAGGATAGTGAAGAAGGTCTCTGCTAGGAGAAAGGATGCGGGGAGATGGCAGGGCTGCAATGAGTCAGGAGTGAGATAGACAGCTTCCCTGCCTCAGCTCCAGCAGCATCTTCCCCACTTCCATACTAGCTTTCCCTTCCCATCCTGCCCTTCCTGCCCCAGGGGAAGCAGTTCTTGTGGTCCTCTCCTATTATGGTTTTGATAAAAAATGTTCCCCAAGGGTTGGGGATTTAGCTCAAGTGGTAGAGCACTTGCTTAGCAAGCTTGGAGTCCTGAGTTCAATCCCCAGCACCCCCCAAAATGTCCCTCAAAGTCTAATATTTGGGGGTAGGGCCTAGTCATAGGTGGTATGTCACAGGAGGTGTGACCTAGAAGGGTATATTCTTGTTCTCTCTCTCTCTCTTTCATTCTCTCTCTACCTCTCTTTCTCCCAGCTATTTCTGCCTTATAGTAGGCAACTATGGGCTGAAAGCACTGAAACTATGAGACAAAATAAACCTCCCCTCTTTTAACTTGTAGATGTTGGGTATTTTTTCCTGGTGACAGGAAAATGACTAATACAGAAAACTTGTACCAAAAGTGAGGTCGTTGTTGTGACTATACCTACCTATGTGGTTCAGAATCCTTTGGAACTGGTTTGCAAGGAGGAATTTGGAAAGGTTTGAAGATGAAGGCTATACTCAATGTTGTGACCAGTGTTTGATGTACAATACTGGTTGGAGCTCAGAAACCAGAATGCAGATAGGAAAGGGGACAGTAAAGGCCAGGCTCGGGAGGTTTCAGTTGAGAACAAGGACTCCATTGGCAGTTGAAATTGCACCTGCCTGGTTCACTGGGTTATTGACAGACCCCAATAGGGCAGGACCGTAGTCCTCTGTGCCATATCATCTAAATGCAGAGTAGTATACTCTACTAGGTGCCAGATCCTTTGGTCTCTGCCTCTAGGAAATTCACCGGCAAAGTTCTCTGAAGATCTGAAGTGCTTCTCTCTGTCCCCTGGTGATTCTCTCTTCAGTGGTCCCTGTAATTCCTATTCTCTTGGTAACTGACTAGCCATCAGACTGCACAGACCAGAGTCCTTCCTCCTGTAGCTCACCATGAAGGGGCTGTCTGGTTATATCTGGGAGCATACAAGGCTTTCTGGGGCTTATCCACTGAGCCCAGATCTGGGGAACAGCTCACTGCTGGCCTAATCATAACAAGGCTTCCTCCACCATTACACCACTTTAATGCCAGCTTTTACGTGGGCATCTGGGGATATGTGTGCTTATGAGCAATCTGTAATGAAAAAAAGACCGACCTGCAGCAGGCTGGGAGAAAGGGGCCCCAAGCACCAGGAAAGACAGACACTTCACAGGGGCTCTGGGGACAGGGATGTTGCCCTGGGATGTTTAAGGCATTATTTGATCTCTTGTTAAGTCCCACATGGCTTCAATTTCCATGTGTTCTGAAAGAGAATGGGATTAGAGTCAACAGATCCATCCTGTCTTTCACAAGGATGTGTTCCTAATCAAGAAAAAGAAAGAGAAGAAAACGGAATTCCCATTCATGGAAAGCCTACTACATTCCAGGACTATGCCAAGAGCTTTATTATCTCATTTGAGCTTCACAATAGCACAGAGGAAGTTTTTGTTATTATTTTTGTGGTAGACAGAAAAAAAAAATGCCACAGTGTTTTTCACCACTTCTCACTAGGAAGTGGAGACTATTTCTCCATTCTTTAGATCAAGTATTGACCATCTCCTTGCTTTGGCCAATGGGGCATTCGAAAAGACAATGTAAGCAGGGGCTTGAAATTAATTTCACATCAGGGTTTCTCCATCTCTTGTTGCATTGAATGCTTTGCCACCAAGGAAACAAGTGCAGGTTGGCTTCCTAGAGAGTCAGGGACCGCATGGAGGAAGGCCCAAGCTGTTCCGGCCATTCCAGCTGGGGGCCCCAGCATAGGATTGAAGCCAACCTAGACCACCAAGCCCAGCTGAGGCAGTCCAGGTCCAAAAACCTGCCAAATCAACCTACAGTTTGTGGGAGAAAGTCAATGTTTGTTGTCTTAAACCATTGTTTTGGAGGTTTGTTCTACCCTCAAAGAAATGACACTATTCTTTGGCTACTATATTTCTAAATTTTAAACACATAAAAATGGTTTGCATTCTAACCTAGCCCACTAACAGGTGACTTTGACACTAGGAATACACATTCTAGATCATCATCTTAAGGACCCCTCCCCAAAACACATAAATATCCCCAACCTGCAAGCACACTCTATTTTCTCTGATTAATTCTTTAATTCTGCCTAATAAATATCCCTGTGCCTCTCACTGATGCCTCTTGAAATGCTTTTTCTGCGGTATTAGTTTGGGAACCAACTAATTACACCATAGGTAGGGGTGAGTTGAGGTCTCCATCTCCTCTTTGGGAAAACCTCCTCAGATCCCCATGGTGACATTCCTTGGTAATCCACCAGTAGGTAAACTGAAGCATGGACTTTAGTAAATACAGCCAAACACTTTGCTGTGACATAAATCAGTGAACCCACTACATACTCTATGGGTAGAGGTGAGTTGAGGTCTCCATCGCCTCTTTGGAGGGACCTTGTTGGATTCCATCTGGCACATTAATAGTCAGTTCGTGAGTGCAGATCACCTTGGCAAAATTCCTGTTGTGCTTGCTAGCTTCATCTCATCTCCCCACAACACAGGCATGAGAGCGTATCAGTTCTAGTTCTTAGACCCAAGGTAAGCACTCTGTCTTGATGCAGGATTGGTTTAAGCAGAATTTGGAAGTAACCACTGATACCTGTTAGCACTTCCAGGCCTCCTCTTCAAGTCCCTGGATTCCCCACTTTGGAATAAGCCCCACCTTCCTTTGTCCTCTCTTCTCCATTCCAACCTGCATCCATCTTCCACTCTCCTTGCCACCTAGATGGGCTAGGCTTCCATTGGAGTTTCCCTCTGCTGTCTCCATTTTGTTTCATTTTAACTACTTGCCATCCTCCACTTAGAATCCCACACATGTAGAAGCACTGGATATTTTTCACTTTGTTTCTCCCCTGGAAATGGCAGCAGAGAGTCTGTTGGTAGCCGCACTCACTAATCTATCAACAAGATTAAATCAGTTCTAATCACATCTGGCATTTCAGATATAAAATCTCTCATCTACCGTAAGGAAGGAGTTCGTACTTTGGTGTCTTTCATTATTTAAAGGCTAAACTCAGAGCCTGTTTAAAAATAAAAATGTATGTATGAGAAAAAAATCTTTTGATATGATTTATGGGTTACTATATGGAACCTGGAATTTATTCTTGAAAAGCAATTGTGTGCAAAGAAATTAGCAGATACTAATTGCTTGCAGGAGAAAATTGCATCTCATTACAAACTATTGGATTTTTTAAATGAGCTTCTTCCCAGCAGTGCGAACATCTGGATTCCCAGGGGCTACAGGCAATGCCAGAGCTTTCCTTGCAGCCGAGACAGACACAGGTTTTGCAGGTTGTTAAGGAGATGCTGCATGAGAAGTGCTGCAGCACAGGGAGGTGTCCAGGGTTGCTTTTCATAACACAATGTATTTCACAGAGGGCCTTCAGTAACAAGCAGTTGTTTAATATCTCTGCTTCAGGTGCAAACTCAACATAGCATTCAAGGCTCTCTAAATCCTGGGTCTTTTGGCCTCTTTTCTCACCATCTTCTTTCCAAACCCTGCCCCAAACTATTCCAGTATGCAAAGAAGTCTGCTACCCTGGAACAACTTTATCCTCTTTCTTCACTGATCCAATCCCTCCACCTTCAAGGCCCACCTCCTGCCTAATTTTCCCTGCCCAGCCTGGACCCTTCCTCAGGATAAGTGTGAAAGAAGTCTGCTGTTAGGGGGTTTCTGTCAGTCTGCTTCCTGCCACTGAGCCCGCAATGAGAGTGCCAATGAGCTGGAAGAGTTCTACTCAAAAGATCAGACCCTCTCTTCACAGGCAGCACCTATGCCTATTAGGGAAGCATGCATATTCAATATGACAGTCAGACAACCCAGCGCCTGAACAGGAAACTGGACTGGGCAACGTTGTGTCAAGATGGAGAGCAGCCCATGGCCCACAGCTCTCTCAAGGACCTGTAGCTGGAATGAGATCTTTGATAGCAGTAAGGGGTGGAGCAGGAGCTACCAAGGGTCATTCTCAAGAAACAAGGAATGGTCTTTAAACTGCACTTAAGGACCCAATTAGCTTCAGGTTTTGGTTTTACTGAGAAGGGAACATAAATTGGAACCTGAGCAGAATTAACTTCTCCCAACCAGAAGAGAAACTGCAGTTACCATGGAAGGTTCTCCCTCTGTGCCCCTCTCCCCACACAGCCCCACCTCTCCTCCAAATGAAAAGGGAATCCATCGAAACAGTGTCAATCTTACCAGCCCTCCCAGGGTACCTACTGCCTGTAGCTGTGGCCCTGTTGACATGAAGGCCTTTGTTCCTCCTCCTCCCAAGGACTACCAGGGCACGCCCAGCAAAGCCACTCATTTCTGCTGTTGGGGAGAGACAGGGACCTTCTTCCACAGGTAGACTGAGAGCTCTACCCTAATGCAAACCTCAGTAGAAGATGATCACCTGGGGCCTTCAAAGTGCTCATCAGCCAGGCCAGAGGGCTCAGTCCCTGGGTATTACTGTTCAGATTCCCTTTTGCTGCTGGTAGCTTACAATGATCAGGTCATACGCATGCCCCTGGAAATCCAAATTTCCCACCCCATCCTGGGTGCCAGTTCTGCGCTTTTCCCAAATGCAGAGAAATAGGAACAGGGTTTTTCCTAAATGCAGGGGAAAGCCAGCTCTGCACTTTCTCCAAATGCAGAGGAATAGGTCAGAGCTCCCCAGAAGAACCTACTTCTGAGCCAGACAAAGGCAGATCTGACTCTAGGATGGTCAATCCAGAGGCAGAATGGAGGTTAGTATGTTTTCTTCCCTGACTCCCAAGTTTTCCTAAGGAATCCAAGCCTTTGCATTCCTCCAAGAAGCACTTCTACAATTAGTAGACCAACAGGCGCTGCCACCCCAAACTGTAGCTGTACCCCTGAACTCCATGACCTGTATGAAGGTCTGGCCTCCACACAGGATGAACTACAGCCTAGTCTCTGCTCCCCTCGCCTAGGAGCCCACCATGCTCAGTCAGAAGCAGCTTTCCGACCACATGTTCCAACTCCAACCACTGAAGTTCTCCCAAAATGCTGGTATTTTCAGGTACCTAAAAGACTCCAGCTTAGTGCCCTGATTCTGGGCCACATATTTCCTGTCCCAAACACTGATTCTTATGCATGTCCTGCCTCCTGCCAACATTTCTCACCTACTCATGGTCACATAAAAAAGCTCAATTTCTTACACTATATCAAATTTTCTATGCATCAAAGCACACAACCAAAGAATGAATGATAACCTACAGGATAAGAAAATATATTTGCCAAACATATAAATCTGCAAATGAGGGCTCAGTCCCTGGGCATTTTTGCACAGATTCCCTCTCATAAGTAATACCCAGAATGTATAAATGACTCCTACAACTCAAAAATAATAAAACAAACACCCCAATTGAAAAATGGCAGAGGAATTAGAATGGATATTTCTCCAAAGAAGATATGTAGATGGTCAGTAAGCACATGAAAAGATGCTCAGTGTTACTAATGCAAAACAATATCACAAGATACCAACTCACACCCAATAGGATGGCAGCTATGAAAAAGAAATAAACAAATAACAAGTGTTGGGAAGAATATAGAGCAATTGGAATACTTCTCCACCATTGATGGGGATGTAAAATGGTATAAATGAATGAATTAATAAGCAAAGTATGGTATTGCTATAGTCTAAATATTTATGTCACCCCAAAATTCATATGCTGACTTCCTAACTCCCAAGATGATGGTGCTGGGAGGCAAGGTCTTTAGAAGGTTATTAAATCTTGATGGCAGAACCCACATGCATGGAATCAGTATTCATATAAGAAAGGCCCAAGGGAGCTCATTTATACCTTCTACCATGTGAGGAAACAGTGAAAAAGAGCACTCTATGCATCAGCAAGTTGGCCTTCACCCACAAGGCATCAAAATCCAGTGGCACCTTGATTTTGGATTTCCCAGCTTCCAGAACTGTCAGAAGTACATTTCTTTTGTTATAATCCGTCCACCTTACAGAACTTTGTTATAGCAGTCCAAGTGGACTAAGATAGAGGTATACACACAAAGGAATATTACTCAACTTTAAAAAGGAAGGAAATCTTGACATCTGCTACAACATGGATGAACCCTGAGGACATTATGCTATGGAAAATTAACTAGTCACAAGATAACAAATACTGTATGATTCCACTTGTATGAGGTGCCTAGAGTGGGAAAACTAACAGGAACAAAGTAGAACTGTGGTTTCCAGGGGCCAAGGGAATTGCTATTTAATGTATACTGAGTTTCAGTGTTGCTAAATGACAAGATCTCTGGAGATTAGATATACCTAACACTACTGAACTGTACTCTTAAATGTATGTTGTGTGCATTTTACCATAATTTAAAAAAAAATCTTCAGATTTGGGTTTTCACAGAATGACCTCCTGACTGCAATGTTCCCAACAAAAAGGAAAGATAGCCTTTCAAGGCTTCAGCCACTGAAGAATGGTTACCCATTAAGTCATCTCCACACTTGATTCAGGCACCATGATACAGCTCCAGTATACCAGCAACTAGATACCAAAGTATCATTTATGTAAACATATCATTTTGAGCACATCACCAAAATGACCCTAACAACTAGTAAAACAGGCAAAGGTTAATTGTGTCCTATTTAAGGCTTTAGCATCCTATAATCCTTGGTTCTGCTCTACCTTGGAAATTCCCATTTTATGAGAGATTTGACATATACCTTGGGTTTTAGATGGCTGTTTAATCAAAGGAAGAAGATTGCTTACTGGAGATACTTGAATTTCAGACAAACCATGAATAATTTTGCAGTATATACTTGCGTCCCAAATATCTCAAGGGCTGCCTTTACCCAACACACCCTGGAAATTTAGGATTCCACGGAGCACTGGCTGAAGCCACAGTTGTAGACAATGTCAGTCATAGTTGCTGACTTCTGAGAATCCTTCATCTCAAGGATCCTGTGATTTCTATATAGAACATATGCTGGGCATGGCCCCTGCCTACAAAGGGACTCTTCCTCTCCAATGTCAGCTCAGGCTTCAGCACCCCTGCCTCTGGCCCTGACTATGATATTGTTTACTTCAGTTTAGAAGCCTCAAACTCTGACCCTTGATACCTCCTAGCCAGCACTTCAAAGTGGCCACCATGAATTGATAATGGGCTTTGCCTCCATATCTCCATTACCTGCTCTCAAGCCTGGAGCCTCAGTAGTTTCCTAGGATCCTCATCCAAACACTTCTAGAGGGTCACATGCAGCCAGGACTCTCTCAGGCATCAAGATTTCCTCAGAGCAGCACAGACCAACCTTGTAGCAGGAAGGCCTCAGGCTCCCAGAACAAGAATTCTTTTCAGGAAAGTGACTGAGGGCATCCTTTCCTAAGAACAGTGAGTCCAGATCACCACATGAGAAAGAGGACTGTTTAGTTTGGCCAAAGTCAGGACTAATGGGGAGTGTGTGTGATAACCATCTCCAGGTTCAGTTAGGGGATAGAGACCGAAGAGGAAAGAGGAGCTAGGCTGGGGACCTATGGAATCAGGATGTGATGGATGAGGGGAAATACAGTCTGAAACACAAGAATGTCCCTGGTTCACCAAACAGGTTGAAGCAGGTATGCAGATAAAAAAGATAATGATGTTGACTATAATGCTGGAGTCATCCTCCACCCTCATCTTTCTCTCAAACCTGAGAAGAAAAGAAGAGAAAACAAATAGAAACAAAAAGCAACTTTTCTCTATTTCTGTCTCTTCCTAAAATGGAGGATAATATCTTGTTAATATCATCGCCAGGCACAGAGCATCTACCTAGATTAACTAATAAGCAAATCACTAGTCAAGGACAGATAAATGAAGGTTACTGTCCTTTTAAAATTCTGTCACACTTGGAGCCAGAATATCTGGGTTCAAATTCCAGCTCTGTTCCTACTGACTCTGTGGCCTTGAGTAAGCATTTGCTCTCTAAAGACTCAGTCTCCTTATCTATAAAAGAGTGGTCATGGCTGTCTCCGCCTCATTAGGCCACAGTGAGTATTAGAAGACATGACAGAGCAGAAAAAACTTGTGAATTCTAAAGGTACTTCCAAGTATTAAACATCACAAAATGTAATCCCACTTGGAAGCAGATTATAGCCTAGCCCTATACTGTCCGCAGTGGTGGCCACAAGAAACATGTAGTTCTTCAACATTTGACATGTGGCCAATACAAAGTGACATATGCTATATAAGCATAAAATATGTTAAAATATCCTTAATATGTTTTATATTAATACATGTTAAAATGATAGTATTTTGATATATTGGGTTGAATAAAACATATTATTAAACTTTCCCGTTTTCTTTTTACTTTTTTAAATGTGGCTAACAGAAAATTTTAAACCACGCATGTGGCTCAAGTCCATTGGACAGTGTTTGTCTAGATACACCACGAGACATGGGCACTTGAGTAGGAAGTCAAGAATAATACCAGAACCAACGATAAAATGTCAAGAAGCACAAGGTTAAGAGGGCTTCCCTACACTTCATTAATGTTCACAGGCTGACCACGACAGAGATTTGATGGCACACAAATACTAACCCACCAGTGTACCTTGAAGTACAAACTAATTATGTGTTTCTTTGGGCCCCTTCTGATCAGAAAAATAAACAAATATTTAGAATTCTAAGCAAGATTTGGGATGATCCGATCTAACAATTTATTTTTTTCAAATGAAGAATGTAAGGTTCAGAGAGGGTTGGAACTTAACCAATATCACACGGCCCATGAATTACCCCATGTATTTTCCATTACACCATAGTGTGGTTTTCAGAGCTTGTCAACTTTCTTTTTTTACTTTGTTTTGTTTTTTAAATGAAGATTGCCCAAATCTAGTCTCTCAACAATTCTGGGAAATAGTAACCATACCCGCATTTGGCAGATGAGAAAACTGAGGCCCTGAATGACTAAACACATGCAATTAGTTGCATCACTGAAGTGGCCAGAATCCTGACCTTCCACCCCATGCTCTCCCTCCACCGCAGGCTCCCTCTCCAGATCCACAGGACAGTGTAATAACATGGAGCATCCCCCTCCTGTGTGGTGCCCCCCTTCTTTCTCAGGAAGAATGCCCATGAGCATTCTTCCACCTAATTAAATAATGGAACCACACTGATCCTTTCTTCCAAGGTCTGGGGCACTGTTCCCTCTCCACCCCAGTTCTGCTTGGGAATGTTGATTTTGGAAAAGAGCACTAAAATACTCCGGCTGCAATTTCCAAATCAGAAACAGCCTCCAAATCCTTATTCAGCAAAGAACAAGAGAGCTTGGAAGGGTTGCAAGAGCCTAGAACCTCTTCTCCCCACAGAGCTTGCGGAGACAAAAGAGGTCATCAGTCAGCTCAGCTCCACAAATGGGTCCCAGCCTGGTGTCCCAGGATTCAGAGAGGAATGGAATAAAAGTCTTGTGTCCCCATCACACCTGGTCCAGTCAAGGATTGACATATCATTAGTTGGACGTGAGGCAGAAGTACATGGTTACTAAGACTTGGGGACTCAGAATAGGGAGCCACAATCCAGGTAGGTTTCCCAGAGGAGTGGGGTCTGATCAAGTCCACAGAGAATCATGGGGACATTGTGAGCAGTGCAAGGAGGGACAGACTTTCTGGGTGAAGGGTCGGAGATTGAGGAAATGCCTGTGTTGGAGGACATGTGACCTGGGCAGGCTGCCCTTTCTGGGGCTCTCCAGGGCCCTTCTGAAGAAGGTTGGCTCAGTAGCATTTGTGATAACTCCTTACCTCTCTGGGATACTTCATCCCTCACCTGACCTCATAGGCTCCTCGCAAGC